>BRDA01046226.1:0-12465 GCA_036984385.1 Crenuchus spilurus
TGAATTCCCCTTCCTGTCTGAGTGTTAGCAGTTAGCATGTCTGTGACAGTTCAAGAGTTGCTTAAAGAACCCATATTCAAAAATGTTCTTATACTATTCTCTGTATCCACTGACATTTTTTGTGGGTTTATGTTTCAAAAAAAGCTGCAGGTCCTTTTCATTTTTGTACTGTACCTTTAAAACTGATGCATGTAAATGACATCTTGTCTGATTGGCTGCCAAATATAGCTTAAGTATGAGTTGTGTAGTCTAAATTGCCAGATTTTCTATATGCAGAGCTGTAATCTGTCTTTAGCCATTAGACTCTTCCACTCCCAACATAAACAAACATAAGTGTGATCTGCTAACATTAGCATTAGCATACCTAGCTGTCCTAAAATTAGATTTTAATTATCGCAGTATGTGCTTGCTTAGAGTATCATATATTGAATTGTAACTCCTGTATCATAATACTTAGAGCCCTAACAACTTTATGGAAAATATTCAATAATGTCATAGACATAGTATCTCAAATATTAGGGATGTCCCGATCCGATCTCAAAGATCGGAATCGGGTCGATCACAGCATTTTTTAAGTGATCGGTATCGGCTTTTCTGAACACAAACCTAAGCCCGATCTTTGTCGTAAACAAAGGAGTCGTAAAACGAGAGCAGAGCTTGTATCCGATTATAATGTCTGATGTGAAGACTTAACTCAAATTAGCACCTCATCAGCGTTCTTCTCTCTCACACTCACTCACACACACACACACACACACACACACGTAAGGTACGTAAAGATAAAAAAAACGTTACAATTACAGCAGTGAGAAAACCCGCCGTGCACTTGACTCTCACTCGCCTCCTCAGTAAAAGCACAGCTGTTGGCTCACGTACGCCCCCCTTCAGTGCGGCGGAGTACTGCCCTGCCTCACGCTGTGCCTTTTCACTGCGGTTTTATGTCCCATCAGCAAAACTAAGTACGTCACTAACAAACATTAAACATAAAAGGTTAAAGACATTAGCCAGGGTATAAATCAGGGTATATAAACTTATATGCAAACATTATATTGGCGACATGCAGCGATACGGCAACAGGCACGCGCCAACTGCATGTATCAACCCAGTTTGTGATGGATTGGGCATTCAGAGGTGAGGCTCGGCTCGTTGCTACCCTTGTACTCGTTTCACCCTTGTATTTGAACAGGAAATATGTAATTTCAGCGATTTTGACTATAAAAAAAGTAAGAAATTAGTCATAAAGATCAGTGGACAAATATTAATATAAATTTTGTGTTATTTTTTTCTTGTCATGATGACAGGTGAGGCTGACCGCACCTCCCTGATTTAATGCTACAAATTTAATACGGCACCTAAAAAATAAACCTTTAACAGAATACAGTGAGTTCGTTCACACAGCTCAGTTAAAGGCTGTCCCTAATCTACACTATCAGAAAGTTTTAAAAGAAAAGTTCTCTCGAGACGGCGCTACGGCCAAGAAGATTACAGAGAGGATCACTGAATTCATTGCTTTGGATGACCAGCCGATCGCTGTGGTAGAGAATACAGGTTTTCAGCGTCTTTTAGAGCTTTTGGAAACACTTAACAATAGTTTGGAAGCTGGCAGTTTTTCCCTAAAGCATTGCAGTTGTTAAATATAAACACTGGATTAATTTTATTAACTATAATGTAATGTGTGCACTGTGTGAAGAGTATTATCTAGTTCTTATCTAGAAAATAGAAGTATCGGTTTGAGACTCGGTATCGGGAGACACTAAAAAGTTAATGACTCGGATCAGATCGGGAACAGAAAAAACGTGATAGGGACATCCCTATCAAATATCACAGATTTTATAATAAAAGTGCTGTATTTCACAGTTTACAATAAAACGTATGCACATTATGAGTGCAGTCTTGCACCCTCCAAACATCTTTCTCACAGTTTAAGTGCTTATCTCCAACTTAATGCACTTAATACACAGTAAGGGGAAATCCCCAGTTTATGGCATAGAGTCAACTGGCTACAGTGTAGCACATTGTTTCAGCAAGGTACAGCTCGCTCAAGCAGGGAATATAATGCATCAGTTCAGCTTTTGTGAATGCTTCATAATCCATAATGTCAAATAACATCTGCATGCTATGTTTGGATTCTGCAGTTAAGGTACAAACCATTTACATTTAGAATTGTAGTAGTGTTTTAGAGTAAATGGTCTATTTCACAAGAAAACAAGGCTCATTTCATGATCTGTGAGAGAATTTTATTGTCTGTGAATTTGATAAAACACTAATGATATGCATGTCACCTGGTTCTTCATCATACGCAGCCTTAGTAACTTGACCACTGGGTGTCCAAACCTTTTCATACAAATGTCTGTTATATTATTGGGCCATATTGCAATACACTTTAGCATGTCTGACGCATAATAGCATACAAAAGGAGTCGAAGAGTTGAAATATGCAACAAGTTTCTATTGATGCCTCACTTTTCTTCAGTGTTTGTTTTGCCTGAGATTTCTGAGAGACAGTCCTGGCTAAACAGGCCATTTTCATTCATGGCACAGACCCTGTGTATCTTTCAGTGTGATAATGCTATACTGTGTACTTTCTGCCTCCTGTACTGCCTGTGCCGATCCATAGGTTGCTCTCATTACATATAGGACCATTAGAGTGGGAAGTGACTTTTATCGATTAGCTTTTGTCCAAGTCCACTCAAACTTATTATGTTATTGCTGATGGAGAGGATGATGGTGTAATAAATCTATGAATAGAGCAAAGGGAAACTTTTCCTTTCCTAGATCAAAGGTTTGCATGCTTTCAAATAGAGGCATAACTGCAACATTTATTGAAGATTAATTGAATGCATATAGTCTAGATAGGTCATTTTAAGCCATTTATTTATTATTTGTTCTGATTGATTATGACACTATATAGAACCCAAACTGATTACAGTTGAGTAATTTACGTTGCTAGTGGGCAAAACCACAATTTGTTGATTTGTACTACTGCTCTATAATTGGCTTAAGCCTTTCAGTGCTAAATACATTGGATTTGTTTGAAAGATAAACGTCTAACAAGATAAATAAAGAGCTTATTTGAGTCTTAGGGTTACTACTCCATGTTTTATTTACCAGCACCAAGTACAGTACATGACTTGCATTATAAAGTGTAAAAATCAATATTTTCCTTGACATGATGTTCCATAGTGCATACAGTGAAAGGCCGGGTTTCAAAGGCTTTGTGATGGCTCATTAGATGAGCCGACAGTGTAGACAGTCAACTGAGGATGAGATCATCACCCTTTTTTTCCATCTTCCTTTTTTGTTTTCTGAGCATGTTACTTTACAGTACCAATCAGATCAGCATGGTTTCATCAAATGCTACAGACTTCACTTTAGCAAATAATCAGTCTGTTCATTACATTGAGAGCTTAAAGGGTCCATAACATGTTTATTTTCTCAGTTGAAATAACCAGTGTTGTACTATGGGACAACATACCATTCATTCCTCAGTCCTCAGTGATGTCACAAGACCCAGCACATTCATATATTCAAATATAACCGTGTCGAAGTAACAGTAGCAAAAACACCATGTTTAATTGAAAAATGATAACAAAAAGATAGAAAATGTTGTTGGTACACACATTTGCAAACAATAAGGGAAATGTAAGGGGCTGCCCCCTCCATTGTGTGGCATTCTGATGCTGGGAACAGGCTCATCTCCTCTGACTCGTTTACACCGGTCATCAGCTGATATTGCCTGCAGCTGTTACTGACATTCCTGTTAAGCAATTATATTCCTCTTGCAGCAATTATAGGCCAATTTCTAAACTGCCGTATCTCTCAAAAGTCTTAGAAAAGATTATTTTCTTGCAGCTTTCTGCATTTTTAGCTAAAAATAATATTTTAGACATGTTTCAATCTGGTTTTAGAGCACATCACAGTACAGAGTCCGCTCTACTTAAACTAACGAATGATATTTTGTTAACTGTGGATTCCGGAAAGTGTGCGGTGCTAATCCTTCTAGATCTTAGTGCTGCATTTGACACAGTTGATCATAATATCCTTTTGGATTGCCTTGAGTCTGTGGTTGGTATTCGGGGTAAAGCTTTACAGTGGTTCACCTCCTATCTTACAAACAGATCCTTTTCAGTAAGGCTTGGCCATCTTTCTTCCTCATCAGTTAAAATTACCTGTGGAGTACCTCAAGGCTCTGTCCTGGGTCCCATTTTGTTTTCTCTTTACATGCTTCCCCTTCAGACTATTTTCCGTAAACATAAGATCTCGTATCACTGTTACGCGGATGACATGCAATTGTATCTTCCTCTGAAACAAGGTGATAATTGCCCCATACATGTAATACGTGACTGTCTACAAGATATAAAAGTTTGGCTATCAAATAATTTCTTACAATTGAATGAGGATAAAACAGAAGCCATTATTTTTGGTCATCCAGAACATATTCAAACAATAGCAGATCATCTTGGCCCATTATCTGTAAATGTACACAACCATGCCAAAAATCTAGGTGTTATTTTTGATTCTGCACTTAAATTTGATAAACAGATTAACTCAGTGGTCAGTGCTAGCTTTTATCAGCTTAGAAGAATTGCCTAGCTAAAATCCATCTTGACTCCTAAGGACTTGGAAATAGTCATCCTTGCGTTTATGACATCACGTTTGGATTATTGTAACTCCCTCTACCTGGGCATCAACCAGTCAGCTCTGTCACGTCTACAACTCGTCCAAAATGCAGCAGATCGTTTTTTGACTGGGACCAAGATACGGGAATCTATTTCGCCTGTCCTGGCCTCCTTACATTGGTTGCCAGTCAAATTCAGAATTGAGTTTAAGGTCTTATTGTTTGTTTTTAAAGCCCTGAATGGCATTGCATCAACATACATGTCTGACCTTCTGCATTCTTATTCTACCTCAAGAAATGTACGATCCTCAAACCAGCTGCTGTTAGAAACACCACTTTCTAGATTAAAGTCAAAGGGTGACTGAGCATTTTCTGTTGCTGCACCTAAACTGTGGAATAGTCTGCCAGTTTTTATAAGGAGGTCTCCCACAATTGATGTTTTTAAGTCTAATCTTAAAACATATTTATACTCTCAAGCCTTTCAGTGTCAATAAGCTGCAATGAACAAGTTTCTGTGTGCAGTAAATTTTAAATTTACTTTTTTATCTTTTTTATTTTTTAAAATTTTTTATTTATTTTTGTTTTATTTTTTTTAAGTTAAAATTTTGTTTTATAATTTTAGTATTACTTGTTTACTTATTATGCTTATTTTATTTTATGATCCATTTGTTCTTATTTACTACTTGTACATTTGTATATTGTACAGCACTTTGGTTGGCCCTTGTGGTTTTTAAATGTGCTATATAAATAAACTTGACTTGACTTGACTTAAGGGTCTGCCCCCTCTGTGTGACTTTCCGTCCTTGAGGGTGGGCTGCTCTCTACTGATTTGCTAATGTCATTCTTCAGCTGACCTTGCCTGCAGCTGTGACTGGTTTATTCCTGCAAAGAATTCATCTTCCTTGTGAGGCTTTTCACCACTGGAGGCAGGCTCTTTTCCCTGATTCACTACTGTTGGTCATCAGCTGTTATTGCTCGCAGCTGTAACTGACTTATCTAAGGGCTTTGTGTTGTGTGATTGCTCCTGAGTCATTGACTTTGCCTGCACAGGTCAAACTCTGCTGGTAACCAGTAATTTCGTAAATACTAAGAGCTTGGCCTAATTTTAAAAATAAAATCTTTAGCTCTCAGACTTTCCCTCAGTTTTGTCTTGTGTGATGGTTGCAAAAGGTCTGCCAGTAATCTCGTTTGTGTTTTTGGCTGTATTCACTTGGTTTATCTGCTGCATTTTGTGCAGCAGACTTTTCTTTTGCTCTCTCTAGTTCATATTGTGTAGCAAACGGCACATTTCATTCCCACGTGGCAACTTTCAGTTTGTGTTTTAGGTCTACCTCTTCACTATTTTGCTGTCTTTTATATCTGCGCTTGAGTTCATCCAAGTGGCTTTTAATGCTGGGTTTTCCTTAAAAACCCAAGGCAGCTATCCAGGGGGAGTTTCCTACTCTCCCTTTCCATCTGGATAGCTAACTGTACAGTTAGAGGAAACATTCAGGAAATTACCATTTTAAAGAAAATTACATTTGACCGATACATGTCATGGCTTAGGTTGTAGAGTATTAACATTATTTGTGTATTTTTAATGCTTTAAGCAGTTCAGCAATCATACATTAGACTTTTTTTCTCAGCTTATACATCAAGCTCAAGGAGCGACATTTTTTACAACATTCTGTTTTATGATTCTGTTTTAACCCAACTCCTGGAGATCCACCTATCTGCGGCGTTCAATTCCAGCCCATATCTAACACACCGGCTCATCAGTGGCTTCTGAATAGAGTAGCTGTTTGGATCTCCAGCAACAGGGTTTCTGATCACTGATAAATGCGTCAGAGTATCAGTCTGGAACATGCTGATTAATACTGAAGAACAGGCACAGTGTATGAGGAAAGGTAGACTGTTTACTACCCAAGACAACAGGAAGGAAGTAATTTATCATGTATCTAGATGATCAGTCTGCTCTATTCTGGGCTTTTGCTGTCAGCTGTCAACAATTTATGCTAAAGATGTAATTATGAGATTTTTCCTGGAAACATTTTGCCATATCAAATATTTACCTGTATCTGTGGTATAGGGCAATGTATAAGATTAAATATAGGTATAAAAGGTTTAATAATGTATTTACAATATGGGAGTAATACAGTGGTAACCCTACTTACGAGTTTAATCCGTGCAGGAGCCGAGCTCGTTAGCTGGTTGGCTCGTTAGCTGGATGCATTTTCCCCATAAGAATACATGTAAAACTGATTAATCCGTGTCAGTCGGCCAATATACAGTATACTTTAATATGTAAATAATGTGTTTATATGGGTTTTTAAAAAAATAAACGAGACGACGACGGTGCTCGTGTAGGCTGGTGGCTAAGGAGGACAGGAGGACGGGCGTACGTGTATGGCATGGTTACACTTATCATATGAAAAGTAAAAGTAAAATTGATCTAACTTTCTTGTTCACTACCTTTTGGTTTCTTAGCGTCACTTTCACTAGCACTTTCACTTTCACTGGACAGCGGTCAAAGGTAATGACTGACCCTAGCGGTTGGCATACTTGAACTAATTTAGGCTACTCATTACTTGGAATTTTACTCGTTAACTGGAACAAAAATATTCTGAGATCTCGACTCGTTACCTGGAATACTTGTTAGTAGGGATGTTCGTAAGTAGGGTTACCACTGTACTAGGAAAGCACCAAAATGAAACTTTTTGACTGAAACTGAACAAAATGAAACATTTGGTGGAATATCTAACACTTTTTTTCATTTATATAAATGATCATAAAATTAATCTATTTCGCAAAATAAGTCTTGTAGTTAGTCAAAAATGCAGGTCTGTATTTTAATAAGCTGGTTTGACATTATTAGGTTTAATAACATGAGTTAATTGATTATTCTTTTATATTTGTATTTAAACCAAATTAGACAGTAAAATATGTATGAATATGTATGAAGGTGACTGTATGTTACATTATTACTAATATTTAATTAAAAAAAAACATGAAACAAAATGATGAAAATGGTTCAAATGAATGATGTAAGCCACAAGGATGTTTTGTGTGTTTAATGTGAGTGTCATTGGCTGCAGACACTGAAACACTTCACATTTCTTCAGGTAATTGTGAGACGAGCACAAAGCAAACACAAAGCTAAGCGGCTGTATTCTGGCTTCATCATAACAAGTGCAGTTTAGTAAAGGTTGTGGTTGTAGTTTGTTGTCTTCTTCCATTTCAGCAGCATACTGTAACTGGGCAGGCGATTGTGTGTTTTGTTAACCGGTGAGGAAAATTAAATTCTGAATGTACAAAAAAAGGATTAATAAAATTATGCTGTCTTTCATTTATTCAGCTGAACACTGGACGTGTGTTTGTGGCCATTTTTGGCCAAATAATAATTCAGTTGCCGAACGTTCAGTGCATCCCTAGTTTTGTAGAGTAATGTGAAAGAAAAAGTAATGAGTAATGAACTTATTCCAGGAAGTAAAGAGTAAAGTTTTCCATTTTAAAAGTGTATTATTGTTTTTGGCGTCATTTGAATTGTTATCACAAAAACGCTCTTTGCAGGAGGACATGGAAGCAACCTTCTTTGTTGTATTGTATTATGCCTTTTGTATTGCTTGTGCTACATTGCATTGTTGTATGGCTTTTGTATTTATTATATTTTATTCTTTTGCACTTCTGTTGTGATGGTCCTGGAGGAACATTGTTTCATTTCACACTGTTTACTTGAATGTAGCTTAAATTTAAATAAACCTGACTTGACTTGACTTGAGATTTGGAATGGATTCCGTTTTCTAGTAATGACCTCAAAAGTGATTATTTACAAAAATGAAAGACTTGACATATTTTAAAAAGTGATGAGGGGTAGCTTGGTTGGAGCTATTAGACAGCTGGCTTTTTTATTATTAATGTCATGTGGATTGCTGGCTTGATTTTGTAATTATGAAATATTTGACCTTGAAATTATGCAAACTAATTGCTTGCTTTTCATTGAAGCCAGTTCAGTTCACAGATTTCTGTTTTTATAACCATTTTAATAACAAATGGTTTGTTTATGATGGATCTCGGTTATGAACAGCAGTAAATATGAACAGCTGACTTCATTGCAGTTTATCATTATTTTCTGGTCATGTGTTAAGTGTCTGCTGAAGTAAGGCTAAGTTAAAGTCATTAAAACTATCTGCAGCTCTTAGCTGAGTTTGTTTATGACTTGAATGACCGGTTGCCTCTCAGCCATATGTTCAAGTCAGACTGTCCTCAGAAGCACGGCAGCTGAAGATGCCGCTCACCCAACCGAGGCTCTGCGGGAACAGATGTTGTGTGTTGTGCTGCCAGCTATCCTGATGTACCCCAGTGTTCCAGGTTAGAGAGGAGAGAGAGGTTACAGACAGTCTCCACACTACAGTAGACAGGTGATGCAGAGAATGCTATGGAAATGTTCTGCTCGTGTATTGATATATTCAACTGAGTGGGTGTGTTCACCTGATTAAACAGGCACATTAAGGGAGAAATGACAGAAATAGAAGCTGGACATTAACTTTTTTACATATTTGTCTTTGAATTGCCTCTCACAGTCCAAGCTATAGTATTAATAAGGGATTATGGCTAGTACAGACCTCAGCACATCTTATCAAGGCCAATTCAGGATGTGACTTATTATACTCACACCTACAATCCACTTTTTTATTTCTTTTATAAATAAAGCAGTGATGTGCCATGTAACATGGTTAGTCTCAATACAGCCCACTCACTCCCCAGTCCATACAGTTCCTATATGACAACGGAATGCCAAAAATGACTTTATTATGGAGAAATTCACTCATTCCTAGATACAGAACAGCTTCAACACTGGGATGCTGGTGGATTTCCTTACATGAGCTCCTTCCATAATTTTTGACTTGGTCATGTCAGAATTTTAATGTCACTCTTCTTTAAACATCCTCTTTTACTAAGGACTTGTGTGCTTAGGGCCATTGTGTCAGTGTATCGCCTATGTTCTCTTGAGATTCAGTTCAAGGAGATGTCCTGACATTTTCTTTGAAAATGTGCTGGTTTTATTCTGAATGTGTTGCTCCTACAATTATGGCAAGCCAACCTGGCCCAGATGCAGTAAAAAAAGGCCAAAGCCATGATACTACCACCATCATGTTTCACGGATGGGATAAGGCCACAGATATAGGATCTAAATCAGATAGGTGGTTTTATTTTGTCTCATTTGTATAATCAGGTACTCTTTTTCTACTTTTATATGGAAAGCTGGTGATGTTTTACATCATATTTATGTAGAAAGGAAGAAAGTCTGAACAAATCACAAGCTTTCAAGCACTGTATATATTGTAAATACATTTACCCCATTCAGTCTATAGCAGTGTAGGCCACCCATTCACATTGAAGTCAAAAGGAAAGTTGCTGGTCCAGATGGTGCTGGTCCAGAAGTTGCTGGAGTGGAAACTATTAAATAATGAGGTGTTTCTAACTTTTGGGAAGTTCCAGTAGCAATCTTTCAAAAGACCTGACAAGAAGTGACTGAAGTTTACTTTTTCAGACACTTGTGGCAGTTAAGTCATGAATCAGTGTGTAGAGTCACTATAGCAAAACACTCATAGAGTCACATTTTTCAGTACAATACGATTTCAGTACCAGGTGACTGATTGGGGTCAACTCTTGTTTGTGCCTCTTGACCAGCCAGTGACCAGAGCCTGATGTTGTACCTTGTGCCCTGGTGCCCTATTCTAGCAGGACAATGCTTGACCACATGTAGCACAAAGAAGCGTCAATAGAACTGTGATTTGTTCCTTATTAAGTACAGATTATAAAGATACAGTTACAAAAACAGCTTGTTTAATACTGAGGAATAAGGATATAGAGCAAGCAGGTAAAAAGAATTGGTACATAAAAGCATTTCTAGTGTTTTAAATGAACTCTAGTGGAAAGAAAATTGAAAAATGTGGCATGTGCACTCTTTATGACCTCGGGAGACTGGGAGAGAGGACAGAGCCATTCTTCCAACCTCCTGCTCTAGCTGTGCTTTTTTTGGACAGATATGTTTACAGCTACAGATAGCTGTGGTTGTGGTATCAGTGGGCATCAAGCTCAGTACCCAGTTATAGGTCAAACCCTTTTTTTGCCAACAGAGCTGACCAATCAGAGATCCTGGCATTAATTTACACTTAGAGGACGAAACAAGTACAACCCAAAGCACACTGTCAGAAAATACCAATTAAATAGAAAAACAGAAGGAAGCTAAGACAGAAGGAAAGAAGTTCTAGTAGTTGGAAGTTTGTCATGGGAGAAACTGAATTTGACATTATGTATATCATATAAGATTATATATGATATATACAGTCCATTCCATTGCACTCAAGGCACTGTCACTGTCCTTTTTGTCCTAGTTTTATTGCACTATTCATATTTGCACAGTCTATTACTGCACTATTTATATCTGCAGTTACTGTACATGCTGTATATAAATCCACAGAACATGTGTTGATCCAAACATGCTGTTCACACAGTACATACAACCTACATTCACATTTTCTTCTCTCACTTTGTATGTATATTACACTCTATGGAGAAAAGTATTGGGACACCTGCTCATTCATTGTTTCTCCTGAAATCAACGATATTAAAATGAGTTTAACCTGATTTTGGTCTTTCTACCACCCAGCCTCATCCCCAACTCCACCAAAAGCACCTGATGAAGCACCATCATTCTAGAGAACACAGTTCCACAGCTCAATGCTGGGGGGCCTTGTACCCTCTTGCCCACATCTAGCATTAGTCATGGTGCCAATAAGTTCATGTTTATCTGCTCCAGAGAGTCCTAATCTATTGGCAGTCCTTCTGTACAGGGACTAGACAAGCTGTGTGTGCATTTGCATATATGTGTCAGCAATGCAACAAATGAATGTATTCAAATATAAATGCATTCATCATTGCAAGGGGTGTCCACAAACATTTAGACATATAGTGAAAATTCATACTACATCCTTAATTTGTTACCAGTCTGCTGCCTTTGTACATATTGTAATCCCAGCATCACTTGCCTGCACTTTATATGTACATAATACTGTATTCTGCACTTCTGTTTAGATGCTAACTGCATTTCATTGACTTTGTACATGCACAGTGACCAAGCAGAATTTAATCTTATCTAAATCACGTGCATATTTACAGGAGTTCTGTTAAAAAGTACAGGTGCTTCCTCGCAGGCATGTTAGCTGAAAAGCAAACTTTTCGGTGTCGTACAGTCATGCCTCCAGGGAGCTGCAAAAGCTGAAGCAGCCTCGTTTGTGGTACTGTGTGTTTTTTAGCTCAGCCAAAGCTGCTCCATAGACCTGCTGTTTTGTCCCTTTCTCACGTCTCTGAAGCTCTACATCGCCAACAATAATGAGCTGCGAGCTTGATGTGGGAAGGAAGAAAGTGAGACAGAGAAATTGGGAGGGAAAGAAAGGTAATAAGTAGATAAAAGATGGTTGGCAGCGTGTTTTTTTGGGCAAAATGAATAGGGAATTAGTCCGAGAAAGGGAGTGAATACTTTCCAGAGCAGTTCCCTGTGATGTTTATTTGTGCATTTCTATCCATTTTGTGTCTTTAAGGCACTGAAAGTCATGTTTTGATTGCAGTTTGTAAAACAGATCCACAGACATATTTCTTCCTTCTCTTATACAGTCATGGCCGAAAGTGTTGGCACCCCTGAATTTTTTCCAGAAAATGAAGTACTTCTCCCAGAAAATTATTGCAATTACACATGTTTTGTTATTCACATATTTATTTCTTTTGTGTGTATTGGAACAACACAAAAAAACAGAGGAAAAAAAGGCAAATTTGACATAATTTCACACAAAACTCCAAAAATGGGCC
>BRDA01046237.1:0-30645 GCA_036984385.1 Crenuchus spilurus
TCAGCCTGTGGCACTGTTGAGGTGGTATGGAGGTGATCAGTCTGTGGCACTGTTGAGGTGGTATGGAGGTGATCAGCCTGTGGCACTGTTGACGTAAACCAGGTGTTGGTACTGTTGGCAGTGTGGGCAGCTGCCAAGTCCTGCTGGATAAATAATCTATCTAAAACTTGTCAGCAGATGGAAGCATTAAGAGCTCTAAAATGTCTTGACAGGTGGCTGCACTTTGAACTTGATATAACAAAGTGGACCAACACCAGCAGATGACATGACTCCCCAAACCATCACTGATTGTGTAAACTTCACACTAGACCTCAAGCAGTTTAGATTGTGTCTCTCCTCTCTTCCTCCAGTCATATATACAAAAATCTGCCCAGATTTATATAAAAACTCCCAGCAAATACACAGCTCTGTTCCTGTCATTTCACAAGCATGATGATGGGCACATTCCCAGAGTTCCTCCTGTTCTTTCTATGCCGAGGTGCCTGCATTGACCTCTCCATTCAAACCTTCTGCTTTTAAATGTTCTGTACGTGCTTTGCTCTATTCATGTCAAGCACTGACACCATAATTATACCACCACTGCTCTTTCTGCATTGTAAATAGGCTAAAGAGATTTGTATTGTATTTAGGGTCATGTGACACTTCATTATGTCTGTGATTTAGCTTTAGTTTTTCATTATCGATGGTCCTGGGCCATATGGGCAGAAGTGTATGAGGAGTTAGTTTCACAAGGAGTTGAACTGAAACGTCCTGTCCCTGGACTTATCTGTCCCCTGTAGTCTCTACCTGCGCTACACGGTTGGCCTTCTTTCTGCCCTGCGTGGTCACAGGCCACTGCTGATTGTGCTACTTTTTACAGGCTTTGTCTTCAGCAAACACAGATTGCTGGTGCACCAGCACGCAAGGAAGCGTGCTGATATTAATTAGTGTGAGGACCCCGGTGTAGGATCTGCGCCAGGACAATGAAGCGGAGTTCACATTCACCCAAATCTTTTGTTCACAGGGCCAAAGTCTGTGCTGTGGGGCGAACAGCTTTGACAGCTCAAAAAGCTTTTAACACATCACAGTCTCTTACTATTGATGTCTCTTGATATGGTTTCTTTGAAAGCCACTGGGAGTTGTTCCGTTTTCCAAGCACAAAGAAGCCTGTTGTTTCCTTGGATCTTACGTGTCAAGAGCTGACATTGGACATGGTGGATGGCATCCAGTTTTTAAGAAGCAGTTGGCACATAAAGCACAACTCCAATTAACTTTTTGAAATAAATGTTTTTTTTCAGCAGTTATCAAATCCATTTTTCTTCAAAAGCATGTGTGAATGGGGGGGTAAGGACAAGAGGAAGACTAAAGTTTGCTGCATTGACTCAATCACGGTTTAAAATAGGAGCTATGATCCTGTAATTATATACGTGTGAGGCCTTTCATACCAGTTACCCCCTGGATCCAGAACACTAGTACCTGTCAGCCAGTGGCTTCTTAATAACTGGTTTGAGCTCTCAACCATTATAGAGAGACTGCGTTTCAGAAACCCTGCTAATAATTAAAACATCTCTGCAGTGAAAGTAATGGGTATCCCCACTTGTCATATAGCCCGTTGGTGCTGTGCTATTATTACTGCATTTTAATTCAGAAACCAGTTCCCACAATTTGCTTTGGTCACTTAACTTAATATTGTGAATTCTGCCCTTTATTGTAATTCTTGTAACTGGATTTAACAAGTTTACTGTACTTGAAGACTTATGTGAGCCCAGACTAGGGCTGAGCTGTGATCGTGACTTCATTGGGCTACACGGTGGCTTAATGGTTAGCATGCTAACTTCTCAGCACTGAGGTCTTGGGTTCAAGTCCCCATCTGGGTGGAGTTTCCATGTTCTCCCAGTGTCTGCGTGGGTTTCGTCCTACAGTCCAAAAATATGGAGATCAGGTGAATAAGCTCTAACTGACTCTGGTGTGTGTGAATGAATATGTATGTATGTATGTATGCCCAGATATGGTTGGCACTCTGTCCTGGGTGATCCCCCTAGTGCGCAATGCAGTCCTCCAGGTGGACGGTTGCTTCTGGTCAGGAGTACGCTCTGCATGATTGGTGATGCTTCTTGCCGGTGTGTGTAATTGAGTCTTAAGTGTGTTTATTTAGTGTGATATTTGTAAGGCATCCTTGGGTTTGAGAAAGGTGCTATTCGTTATATTATTGTTTATGTGCATGTACTAAACCTTTTGTTTTTCTCATCGTACCATTTGCAATAATTCAGCACTTTCCTTTACTGAGCATTTATTTTAAGACCAGTGAAGGAACTCCAGTGAGCAGGAATAATGGCTAGACATGGCTCTTACCCCATCATATGAATCAGAAGATCCGGAGGCATCAGAAACAGTAAAAATAGTCCATAAGAGAGGGCATTGGCCTTAGCAGTGATGGTCATTGAGGACAACTAAGCTAGCTGTCATAATTAAGGGTCAGTGATGGAAGCGTAGACAGGGGCTGAGCTGTGATCATGTCTTCATTTAGAGTAGTGATGCACATATGCTCCAAATGGTGGTTGAGGCAGTATTAGGGTTTGAGGTATTGTATTAATTCTCAGATACAAATTAACTGATTAACGTTAATTACAGTGGTAACCCTACTTACGAGTTTAATCGCGTTAGCTGGTTTGCTTGTTAGCTGGATGCATTTTCCCCATAAGAATACATGTAAAACTGATTAATCCGTGTCAGCCGGCCAATATACAGTATACTTTAATATGCTAAATAATGTGTTTATATGGGTTTTTAAAACATAAACGAGACGACGACGGTGCTTGTGTAGGCTGGCGGCTAAGGAGGACAGGAGGACGGGCGTACGTGTATGACATGGTTACACTTATCATATGAAAAGTCAAAGTAAAATGTATCTAACTTTCTTGTTCACTACCTTTTGCTGTCTTTGTGTCACTTTCACTAGCACTTTCACTTTCACTGGACAGAGGTCAAAGGTAATGACTGACCTCTTCTTCTACACTAGCATCTAGGAGATGCTACGACCGCCGCGCCCCTAGCGGTTGGCATAGTTGAACTAATTCACGCTACTCGTTAGTTGGAATTTTACTCGTTACCAGGAATAGTCCTTAGTAGGGATGCTCGTTAGTAGGGTTACCACTGTTATTAAATTATTATGTTATTATTATTTATTAAAAATATTGCAGTGATCTTGGATGTTACAGGGACGATGATGCAGATCCCAAATTTTTAAATACACAAAAAGTGTATTTATTTTCTTTTGCTCTGTCTTTATTCATATGTTGGTGTTTTAACTCATTTTTTTCTAAAACTACTTTTCAAAAATTATAGAATAGGGAATATGGGTTTGAAGATGATGATGATGATGATGATATCACAGTTTTTTATACAATATTACACTATTGCAGTATAATGAATCATAACGCTTTATCATAAGCAGTGTATCACCGGGTTTTTGCCCATACATGGCACTAGTGCCAGTTTGTACTGGAGGCATATCCAATGAGATCGGAATCATATAGGAATCTTTTTCTTTTTTCCCTCAATTTTTTCCTCCCACTGTAGTGGTAGCCAATAAACCCACCCTTCCGCTAGGACTCTCCCAATCCCTTGTATTGTCCCTGACACTAGGAGGGTTAAGACTAGCACATACCTCCTCCCATGCCTGTGAAGTCAGCCAACACCTCTTCTCAAGCTTCTGCTGATACATCATCACTGGGCACCAACGCTTTCGGAGGAAGGTGTCAGGATCCCCAGCTCTGATGAATCAGCTGGCAGACACCTGAGCCAGCTGGCATTACATGGTAGAAGTGATGGCGAGAGCTTGTCCTCTATGCCCCCTGAGAGAGCATGGCCAGTTTTGTTGTCTTGTGCTGTGGCTGTCGATGGTGAGCAGCAGGATTTGAACTCATGATCCTCTGATCATAGTGTCGGTGGCTTAGCCTGCTGAGCCAGTCAGGACTGAATTTTCTGATAATTACGCGTTTTGTTTTAGAAAGTGTCCAGCAGATGTGGACTCTCAACTTACACCAGCATCTACACGTCATAAATATGTTTAGTTGCTAGAAAGGAGTTATACGTTTGTTATAAATGTCAAGCTGTAAATGTTTAATAATCATATAACATCTCACAGCCAATATATACATGCCTGCATTGGCCCAGAAATTCCCTTATTGGTGCATCAACAGTTTAGTTCTGCAGCTCGCTGAAGAAAGTTCACTGCAGAACAGATGGATCCTAAGCAACAAAACCAAAGAGCAGAACTCTAGAGACTCTGGGAGAGATTCTGGTATGTGGAGTATGAGGAAGGCTTTATGTCTTCTCTCTTTCCTTCAGCGCTAAAGCTTGCCATCTTTCCACTTTCCTGTCTTTCTCTCATCACTACGGCTGTTTTAGAGAAGACGTGGCCGTGAGCTAGTGTGAAAGGTGGAAAATAAAATGGGTTTATTATTGTTTTAAAGAAGAGCACCAAAAAAAGACCGCTGAGCTTTTTATGACAGGAAGTAGGAGCCCTGTACTGTGTGGTAGAGTAACCCTACGCTGCAGGATGACACGGTGCTGACTGGAGCCCTCAGGAAGTGCCTCAGGAAAGGGGAAGGTTGAACATTACGCCCTCTGTCCTGAATTGCTTCTGTTGTTTCACTGGCTAATCTTCATTAATGTTCACTTGTGGAGCTGGGAAAGGAAACGAGCAGGCTGTTAAACAAGCCAAACATGTTGGTGTTGTGAGTCAGGGTCATCCTTCCTGCTGCTGGGGGAGATAGCCTGGCTGGACGTAGGGCCTCCTGTTGGACCGTGTTTCTGTCATTAGACAGTTTTGATCAGATTGCTTGTAAGTTCATGATCTCTCACTTGATGGTTCGCTTGCAGGTGTTTTTTGATGGCCACGGTTCTGGAGAACAGATTCGTCTCCAGGCTGGGTGTCTTTTATGAGGGTCAGTAACTGTGGGTGACTAAATCCAGCTACCCGGTGGATTATCTGCTACTGGAGAGACTGTTGACATCAGATGGGAACTAAGACTGTCAAACTCATAATGGGCTCAGCTAAAGCCCCTTTTAGATCCTCATTCTGTATGAATATGGAAATGCAAAACAAACTGCTTAAAGCTGGGATTCTTTCAGAGATTCTTCAGTCTGCTTTATTGTCAACAAATGGCAATAAGTCAATACATTTGTAAGCCTTCAAGTAAATAGAATCCTGAAGTACTGAAACACCAGGAAATTGATCATTTGAACTGGGTAATATCAGACAATACAATGAATTGTGCTGTGGATTTGTTAAAGTGTTCCATTTACAACTAAATGAAAAGTTACCTTTTGGTTTACCTGTGAGTGTTTTGTGTAGCTTGTTTGTGTAGCTAGCAAGAGAGGGACAGATGGGTAAGTCAGGTGTAGTGAGTGATTGATTTGATCAATTAATCAACCAATTAATCAGGCAGATTTTTAGATAATCTGCATCGGCCGATTTATTTTTAACCATCAACCTTTATTCACAAGGCATATAAACAAACAATGGCACGTTTACAGGCACATCTGCAGGCAGCTAAAGCAGTGTAGCTGCTCTAGTATAATGATGGAGCTCCCCCTCGTATCAATGTTACCATTCTACAGATAGATCAAGACATGACTGATGATAATTATAATTATTAAGGTTACACTTGTATAGCGCCTCTCTTGATACCCAAGGATGCTTTACAATTAACACATTTCATATATACACACACTCAACAACACACTCCAGTGAGAAGCAGCAGCCAGTCGCGCACAGTGTACTCTCAACCGGAAGCAACCGTCCACCTGGAGGACTCCAACGAGCACTAGGGGGGATCACCCAGGACAGAGTGCCAACCATATCTGGGCATACATACATACATACACATTCATACACACACCAGAGTCATTTTAGAGTAGCCAATTCACCTGATCTCCATGTTTTGGACTGTGTGAGGAAGCCCTTGAGACCCCGGAGGAAACCCACGCAGACACGGGGAGAACATGGAAACTCCACTCAGATAGGGACTCAAACCCAAGACGTCAGTGCTGAGAGGTGAACATACTAACCACTAAGCCACCGTGCCGCCCGATAAACTTCCCCTTTAGTCAATAAATGGTTTGTTTTCTTAGATTTATTTGATCAAATGCTGAAAAATGACAATATTTTGACCATCAGCGTCCTGCACTGGCCATCAGACAAACCCATCTCTGTCAGTCATTTAGTCTGCTGTAAACAAAAAGTTCTGAGTTTGTTTAACTGCCATTAGTGTGGGTTGCAGGCCTTGTTTCTGGTTCTGTCATACCGGGCATGCCTGGACTCCAGGTCTTTCTCAGCTGACTGGAGTTCATTCTTTATGCACTCCTACAGATTGAGGCCACCCTTCCCTCTGAACCTTCTCCAAACAGGCTGCATTAGTGAAAGAGGGAGGGAGAGAAAGCAAGAGCGTGTGATGGTAGGTTCCACCCTCCCTCTAATCCCACGACCTGTAGAGAGGCTGCCAAAAAATCAGGGTTATGCAAAGGAGCAAGAGGAAAAGAGACTCTGGGAAGGTACAGTATTGACGTCAGAGAGACCTGTGTGTAAGAGGTTCCTGGGTAATTGAGGGAAGCGTTCTGGCTGATTCAGGTGGCCGGTTTTCCAAACATATCTCTGTTATTGCTGAACCTGTTGCACTTCTGTCAGGAAAGATGAGTTTGTGGCATTTCGGGAAGGAAGTGGTATTGAACCTTTGTTGTAATCTATTATTGTTGCTGCACCATTAATAGTTCAGCTGCAGTCGAGCTTCCCTCCACATGACTCGGGAGTATTTAAGGAACTATTCATTTTTGCTGGCAGTTCAGCATGGCTTTAAAAGCAGCACTTTGATAAACATGGCACATGGCATCCCCCTCTTCCCCCGCATTGCTACACACTTTCAGAGTCCATTAAAGCTTTTGTCAGGACATTTCCAGGTAGCCCTGTTATGAAGCGTTAGACTCGAGGCATCACATTAATAATAAATGTGCTTTCTATCCAACTGTTCATATGCTCCCTCATTCCATAATAATCATTGCTTTCCTATTCAGTTATGGCAGACAGACTAATGGCATGCAGCATTAATTTTATTATCTCTGAGTCACTGTATGTACGGGAATGCAAATCAATCACAGTCAAAACGCTCAGAGCCTCAACACTGACCTTAGACTGTTGAAGTAGAGCAGAATATATATATAAATAATGTACTTTTACTTGGCTAAATGGCATTTATAAATACACGAGAGAGCAGAAGACATTTCACTTAATAATGAACAAGCAATTGGTTTAGTTTTTTAGATTTTAAAGTTTTATTTCTTATCTACAATTGCAAACACCAGTTGTTCCACCACACACAGTGTCCCAAATAAACTTTTTCACTCACCGGCCAAATGGACTGGTAGATGGATAAAAATCCACCAGCCAAGCATATATTTTATCAGCCAAAATACTAAATGTCCTTTTTGTGTTACATGTACATTTACTTTTAATTTAGACAAAGTATTATGTTGAAAAAAGACAGCAGAATTATTTTTAATATACTGATGAGTGTTTGAGTAATTCAAGCCCGAGCACAACTCAGGAATTCAGCTGAATGTATGTGATATCAACATGAGTTAAAGCAAAAAAATCTGTACCAGCCAAAACATAAGGACCATCTTTTGCATCGTGTGTAAATATACAGTATGTAGTTTTAATAACTTTTTCATAAGAAGTGTATATATTTCTTTTGCAGTTTAACATAGTATTAAGATGCTTTAAGTGATGCTTACACTGTTTAAGTACAGGCGGTCCTCGATTTACGACGTTGATCCGTTCCTACGTCGCGTCGTAAACCGAATTTTGTGTTCATTTTGAGTTTCAAAAGTCAGAACATACGTACATACTGTACATAAATAACATACTGTAAGTACTTATCCTATCCTAACACAGTAATTATCAAAAACACATATAAAATACGTTTAATAATGAAATGAAACAGCCGCCTAACCGTGTATTCTTCTGCCGCGCACACCAAACACGCAAAAAGGCTTTATACAGTAAATGGGAGATGTGTCGTAACCACGAAACATCGTAACTCGGAGACGACGTAACCCGAGGACTACCTGTATATACAAATGTCTTCAAGCACTATTTGTTAATGTTCAGAAAGTAGGTACACTGTCACTTTAAGAGCTACATGGCTGTGAACCGGTGTGGACCGGTTCTAAGCTGCTTTAGTTTGAGCAGTAGTAGGATACTGATAGCAGCACAGTTTTCTTACCATGTTTAGAGTTATGGTTTGTGTTGCGTCTTATGGAATAACCTAACCTGGTTTGGAATGAACTCGACCCGGGATGTCACAGATGCCATGTGATGAGATTTGCTGCATGTATAAATAAGTGAGCACACCAGTCAGTTGTACCAGAGTGAAAAATGATCATCATAGGCAAACAGTCTGATTTCATGTGTGATAGGGTACCGGGTGAAGGGTGGTAGGATGTTTTAGTCATCATATTGATGTACCAAGAATGGACTTCTCATTCACTGAGTGCCCAATGGCATAACGGTGGTGCCTCACAGGCCATTGATGCCAGAGGGGAAGGACAGCTCCAGGAAATGAGGAGGAACTTTGTGTTTGAGTTGTCTGCATCATAGTTTAGCAACAGGCCACCAAGCCTATAGCTTATCATAATAATGACATTCCATTCTGCCTCTGTGTGAATGAAAATGATCTGTTGATGTTGAGCAGGAAGATCCCCAGGCTAAACAGTGGAACCAGGGAGGCAAGAGGAGGCAGATGTCCGTTTCAGTGCCCGATATTGCCGCACATTGCAGACAGTGGATTTGTACTTGTGTTCAGTCTTCAGCTGAAAAGGTGACAGTTTCTAGATGAATTTCTTTCTACCTGTCCTGATTAGTGATGGACAGATGTGGGTTTTTTAACGTGCACTGATGATATTTATTACAGATTACAGATATATATAAAATCTGATTTTGTGTGTTTTTGACATCTTATAATTATTCATTTGAGAGAATCAGTCACACCTTCATCTGCACCTAGAATGGTGATATTGACACTAGGGGAGCTCTAACATTGTTTTATAATAGGCACGCTGAAGAGGCTGCCTGCAGACATGCCTGTAAATGAGCCAGTTTGTATTTACTGGCCTTGTGGGTGCAGACTGCAAAAAGTAATCCGCCAGTGCTGATTATCTATAAATGTCTACAAACCTTTCAGGAACTGATGGGATTCTCTTTTGATGAAATGGTGTCAACCATTTGATTTGTCTGATGCAACAGCTCCTGTGCAAAACCCTGTTATGTACAAAAACTACATTCAGAGGTTTGCATGCTTTTTTTTTCTCTCATCAGTTTCATTTGTTCAGTGATTATGTGGTTGTATCAAATATTGTGGGAGTGTTAAGGAGGACAGGTGATGTACAGATGAGCGTTGCAATGAATAGTAACATTTTTTTAAGTAATATATAGGATGAGATACTGGTGAGTGATTACCCTTTTAGCATTCACTTCATGATTAAGTTTTTGCTAAAAAGTAAATAAATTTAAATAAATGAAGACAAGTTGGCATTACCCAACATTTCCAAGAATGTGGAATTGAAGGGAAGCCTCCAGGATTTCAGTGGAATGACCCATCCACTGTTGGCCTTATTGGGGTCTAGGGAAGAGGGTTGCATTACAATACTGGCTCAACATTCCAATGTCTGTCAGCCATCGATGGTGGCGTTATGGAATTTTCCCATTTAGGAGCTGTGAGCGGAAAGGTGATGAAGGGGTTGGGAAAGGTATTGCTGCAATAGAGGATGAGAAACTGCTTACTCATCATGGCAGTATTAATTGTCTGAATGACCCAGGTAAGCAGTGGATGTCTTTTAGTCAGTGTTTTAATTATGGAACAGATGGCAGATTGGGTTTTCTATAGTGCCTCTAGATTAGAAAGGCCTGCCATTCCCTCCATTTGAGGCTAACGCAAGCAGCAAAGTGAAGGCACAAGACTCAGACTCAACATATTTATTCATCCGGAGCAGATAAGGGGAGTAGGAGTAACTTTAGCGTTCTGTTCGTGTGGCTGTTGAGCTTCAAGAATTTCAAAGAAAATTAAATAGCCCAGTCAATGCCATCAAAGTACATTGCCAAGCTTCTCGAGAAGCACCCACTTAACACCACTCAAAACAAACTAAAACATGTCACACTAAAGCGACGGCGCGCAGCGCTACCACCTGAAAACAGGTCCGACAACAAACAGCGGCTGAGAACTTCGCGAACAGGTGTACAAAACAAAGGCTGTGGCTGGACCACACCAGCACTCTCTAAAACAGAGCGTAAACCTGTAAGAGTGATGTTAAATGTTCATTTCTTTAGTCTTGTGTGTTTGTCTTATTGCGTTCTGTGTGTACAACTATAGTTATTCTATATAAAATGTGTTTTTGTTTAGATTTTGAGTGTCTGTGACAGATTAATTAGATTTACATTATTGCTTATGGGAGGTATTGCTTCAGTTATCAGTTCAGTTTCGGTTCTCATCAGGCACTTAATGACTAAAGCTGAGGTTCCACTGTATAGAACATTCTGATCCAAGATCAGTCTTCCGCTGGCACCACTGCTGTCTTCAGTTTCTGCCTGTAGTATTATTGTTATGGTTATACTGTGTCCTAAAACACACTGACCGGTCTGCGAGACTTTGATTCAGTTGACATTTGGATGATCTACATGGTGCTATGTAGGTGGTTATTACCTTTTACTGATTCTTAGCAATGTTAGCTATGCAGCTGCAGAGTTGAAGCAAAATTTGGACAAAGATTTCTTGGCTGAAAAACTCCATCTGAGGCAAGTTGTTTAAATGTTCAGGATCTGGCATGACTCAATCACGGAGGAAAGCTTCCATCACAGGCTAATGAGCTGTAACCCATGCACCTTTCTGCGGCCACGCTGTTTTCTTTGACCGTTTGATGTAGTGATGACTAAAAACCTTGGCTCTCTGGACTGAGATGTTGCTCCGTAAGCAGCTGCGTCTAATTCAGAAAGCTGCTCAATGAAGCCACCATGAATCAGAGCTGTGATGCTGAGAGCGAGCACTCGTTTAGTTCGAGAGCTACACAGGTGACTGCTGTTTTTCTGAGAGCAGAGCTGTGTGTGAGAGGAAGTGAGGGTGTGAGTGCGCAAACCTTTTGACTCATCCATCCTGTTTGTCTCTCTCTCTCTCCTCTCACACACACAGCATCATCATTCATGGAAAAGAGAAAGCAGAGATTTGTTTTCAGATTGCAGATTGGAAGGGAATTATGGGTAATTGGGGTACATACTGATTATTAATAATCAAGAACACAGATATACACCATAAATTCAGTTTGTTGGATCTTGTCATTTGCTTATTAGATAGACAGACAGGCAGACAGACAGTGTCTCTCACACACACACACACACACACACACACACACACACACACACACACACACACACACACACACACTCACACTATTGATCCCTGAGGGGAAATTCAAGAAAATGTCATTGATACTGAGCATGTTGGCATTGATGCTGTGCTGTAACTACGGAGTTGCTTCTTCACTGAGAAGCACTCTTCACTGGCAAATGAATAAGAAACAGTTAGCATTAAAATAGAAATGCGAGTTTGTAACCAGCTATATCTGCTTGAAGAAGAGATAACAGCTCTTCTCAAAATAAGAACATCTTCGATAACACACTGGAGAGGGGGAGGGACTGATGACATCATGGTGCAGACTCAAAATTGTGATGGCTGACATCAATGCTGAATGTTTGC
Organism: Crenuchus spilurus; assembly: GCA_036984385.1. Lineage (NCBI taxonomy): Eukaryota > Metazoa > Chordata > Actinopteri > Characiformes > Crenuchidae > Crenuchus > Crenuchus spilurus. The sequence goes on from BRDA01046237.1 coordinate 11,784, forward strand.
ATCATCTATAGGCCTGAGTCTAATACTATATACAAGATCTCTTCCCGTGTCTGAACTTCTGTTCATTCTGAAGCATTAAAGCAGTAATAATACAACAAAAGTGATTTTTTTGGGCAGCAGCGCATTTGCTTTTACTTTAACTGTGAGTTTCTCTCACATGTACACTACTTCAGCTTGCTTAAGGCAACACAAGTCAACTCCTGCTCACTTAGTGAGGTTGGTTGTTGCTGTAGGCTAACTCTCAGCACTGTGCCTGTGCGCTGTGTAGGCCTGGCCTCACTTGGGTCCATCCTTCACTATGTACCAGCGGCAGCATCTCCAAAAATTAGAATATCATGAAAACATTCTTTTCACAATAGAACTCTTTTAAGATTAAGATGAACCAACTTGCTAATGTGATTTTCACACAATGGATTTTGACCTCTGCATTTAACCCATTCGTGCAGTGAAACACACACACACACACACTAGTGAACACACTAGGCTGTGAGAATTTGTGCCCGAAGCGGTGGGCAGCCCTTATCCACCGGCGCCCAGGGAGAAGTTAGGGGGTTAGGTGTCTTGCTCAAGGGCACTTCAGTCATGTCCTGTCTGGGGATCAAAGTGGCGACCTTCTGGTCACAAGACCAGATCCTTACCACTAGGTTATGGCTGCCCCCTGTTATTTTATATTGTTTAAAATGACATATTTTATGGCTTTTTTCACTTTTAATACTTTTTATGGATGTGTCGGTGGATGTAAGCATCCAGGTAGTGTTGTTCATCAGCTATTGTAGTTCTTCTTTCCTTTGTGTGCTACAGCTTCGGAGAAACCTCAGAGACAGGCCTCCAGCTTCCTGCCTGAGAGATATAGACAGACAGTGAGTGAGACTAGCTAGCTTTGACATTTGTGATCACAGGAGGTGCAGTTGGAGGAACAGAGCCTGCAGGCACCAGCTATCTAGAGACTTGCATACCAACACGGTGTCACTGTATGTTCCCCTGACACACGCCAGTGCATAGAGGAAGTTTCTTACCTTTAGTGTCTGTGCCTCATCCTGCTTCTGTTTCCACAGCTTATAATGCTCTTTCTTCTATGTGCTTTAAACCCCTTCTCAGCCCTGTCCTGTACACAGGGATGCTGACCTTTTAACAGCTCTACCAGGACATGTCCCTGCTCGCTGTAGACTGATGCAGCTTCTGGCTGAATGAACAAACACCCACAGGTCGGTTCATTGTGTACAAGATCTCTTCCTTCCCAGGTATATCCCAGTTCTGAGTGACTATCCTTATTTATCCAGACAAGCCAATGAAGACCAGCTGTTTAAAGAACTCGCCTCTGATTCTACTCAGGCCTCTTCTGAAGTTTGGGACTCGAGTTATTTTAGGCACATATTTGTGTGCCTTATCATGGCTTGAAGTGGTTGGCCACACATGAACATGTTGCTTTCCCCAGTGATGGCTCAGTAAGATGACTGGCGGTAAGTGGTCATTGATGGGGAGCCTGTGATTAGCACAGATTTATCCCGACAAAGGCCCTCTTTGTTGGCTTGATCCGTTTTCCTCCAGCTGGCATGGGGTGGATGTAACTGATTTTATTTAGGCAGGCCACCCGTAATGACAGCACTTACTTCTTATTAGGTCCTCTGGAGGTGACTAAGCATGTCTGCAGTGGCATGGCGTAGGCATGCTGGTGTTCTGTTTGTGCTGTTGTAATGCGGGGAGGCTGTGTCATCACTTTCCCTTCTGGGGGCGTCTCGAGCAAAAACAAGCCAGTCCCTCTGGGCTTTCGGCTGCAGGCCCTCCTCTTCATGCAGATTGATGAGGGTGATATCCAGTCAGCATCGTTGCTTGTGGTTTTGGAGGTTCTGACGCAGTGTTTATGTCTTCATGTGCCGGCGATGATAAACAGGACATGGCCTCATTATATGCTGTCACTAGGGGAGTCTGCTGTGCAGAAAAATACAGTGAAATTTGACCCAGCTTTTAACAGGCATTCTCACCACTACAGCAGCGCACTATGCTGTATACACAGGTGCATGTTTCAGTCAGTTCTGCAAGCCTTATAAATCTAGATAGCCAGAACCCAGCCATTGATTTGGGGAGTACCTTTGCTCCACACACACTTTTCCATGCTCTCACGCAACACATCTGGGCAGTGTTTCACAAAGCACGATTTCTCAGTTTAGCCAGGTAGTTTAAGCCCAAAGTCAAACCTATCAAATGGGAAAAGTGCAGCAGAACAGTCCTGTTGAACTATATTGGGCTTACGTGATCTAGCTAACTTAGAAATCCTGCATTTTGGTCCTAACTTGTCAAGGGCTTCTTGAGTTGAATTAGGTGTATTAACTCTGCAGTCTGTGCTCCCGCCGGTTGCATATTAACGAAATTCCACATACACACTTACATAACTCTGAGGTTTTATCCTAGAAACAAAACATACCTTAAAAGATCTGCTTTTCATATATATATATATATACACACACACACATTATTGTGAGAGGAGCTTAAATAAGCAGAAACATGTCTGTGAGAATGAGTCAGACAAGTTGCTCGTATTTTCCCACCAAAAACGCACGCTGTCATTCATATGATAATGACATGGTCATTCCGGACATTCCATTGGTTGGATTACCAGCTGTAGAATGTGAAATTTTTACCAAACAAAGCCCTCTCATCTGAGGTGAAGCTGAACAATAGACCTCTCACCTGAGTGTTTCACACCTGTTTCAAAATATTCAGTGTAGGGTTAGTGGCTGACTGAAAACAGAGTGTCACCTCACATTTCTTAAGCTTCACAAATAAATCCACATACAAATTTTAAATGCTGTAATAACTATTGTGAAGCCAACACCTCTGTTTATTCAGTTCAGAGCTCAGAAGTCTTTGCTAGAAATGTTTAGAGCAGATTTAATCAGAATCTACATTTATGACACACTTACTGTTTTGACACTGTTGTTGCTGAGTTTGTGATGAACAAAAGCCTGTGTAACACTTTTTAGGGGAAAATAATTTTAGATGGGTTTAATTTGTAAAAAAAAGTTTAACCCATGTCAGAGTGTCTTCTAAATTAGTACTTAAGAGCAGTTCTCGCCATTTGTGTGCACCTGATTTATGAAAAGGACATAGAACAAAATAAACACTGTCTGCTGGTCATCGATGTTTATATGTTGTTATAAAGTTCACATTTTCTAACTCACTTCTTGAATTTCATGTATGATTGTTTAAAAATCAGATCTGTTCATATGAGTGAGACCTTAGGTCTTCTCCAAGATCAGTGAAGGTGTAGGGTTTTTTGGAGGTGGAGGGAAGGCCAGCTTAGTACACTCTAATGTCCAGTAATCTGGACATAATCTGTATTTCTTGGTGTTTGGATTAAGACCTTTTCCTGAAAGTGTCCTGGATTTGTTTTAAAGCCTGGCAGCATTTCGTTTTCACACAGAGCAGTGAATGCTGTGCTTTGTGGGGTGTCATCGCTTAGCATCTTTATTCTGCAGTACTCAAACTGCTCACGTTGGCCAGGTTTGAAGTGGAGGGCTTTTAAGGCCTGTTGGACAACCTTCCTCTGCGCCAGGGATGCTGTTATAGCTGAAGATAGGCAGTATGACAAATATGATATTAAAATACTTGAAGATGTTTACATGACATCATAAGTTACAATACCAGTCAAAAGTTTTGGTTCTCATTCAGTGTTTTTCTTTTTCATTGTAAATGAACACTGAAGTCATCCAGACTGTGAGTGAACACATAATGAATCATGTAGTAAACTTAAAAGTGATAAACAAACCAAAACATGTTTTAGATTTTACTTCAAAGTAGACACACAACTGATGTCTCAAACACATTAAGAGGCAAGAAATGCAAGTCATGAACTCTTGACAAGACACAGCTGTTAACTGAAAGCCATTCCAGGTGACTACCTCATAAAGCTGACTGAGAAAATGCCAAGAAAGCTGCATCTAAGTAAGAGGTGACTACTGTGAAGAATGTCAAATATAAACATATTCTGGTTTGTTTACTTGTTTGTTTACTAAATAATTACAGATGTGTTTACTCATAGTTTAGATGACTTTAGTATTAATCTACAGTGCAGAACATTTTTAAAATGTCCAGAAGGTGTGTCCAAACTTGTGATTGGTACTGTACAGGTCAGTGAAACTTTTCATTACTGCATATTTTTGTTTCAGAAGCTGATTTGACGCAATGAAAAACTCTACAAATGCTGCTCCTGTTACTCAGTGTTCTCTGGTAGAGGGGTGAAGTAGGACAGTGTCAGTGTTTTAGTTGCTGAAAGGGAACGTATAGGTTTTAGTACACTTCTTTACATTATGGGATGTGGGAATATAGTAGATTCACTTGAATAGATATATTTGTCCATAAACGCCCTCAGTGAACACTACTAATCACTTTAGTACATAAAGTTTCTTTTTGAAAAAAACAAATGAGAGCAGTAATGCTCACCCAAAACACACATCCACCATATTTATACGTCTCATGGTGTCTTCTAGAATACATGTTCTAAATTTGTGGTTCATAGTAAACAGCCGTAAAACTTACTGTCAACAACTTGTGGGAGACACCAAAGCGGAACTAAAACATTACACTGTCCTCAGTACCGGTGCTAGGCATGTGGGTGCCCTAAGCACAAATGCTTTGTGTGCCCCCATCCTGCCTCCCTCCACCATTGACATTTGGGGACCACGTGGGTGGAGCGCCAGTCCTGACTGTCCTAAGCACTCTGCTTTGAGAATCTGGTGCAGCATTTGTGGGTTTCATCATGGCCTTGAAATTTTCTTCCAAAATAGTCTTTTGTCGTGGAAAGTGTTAAATTTATTGGGTGACCCTAAATTGTTCACATTATCCATAAAATCTCATCCCTGCTTAGAACTTAAAGTATGCTTATTCAGACTGTGCTGTGTCTCCAAACCTCAGCACAGAGGCCTTGGAATAGAGAAAATGGGGGGAACAAAGCTAAAGAACAGGCTGCAGCCTTCACACTAGTCCAAACACATTTCTGTCTGAGAGCCCTTACCAGAGAAGTTCAGTCTGTTGGCACGTTTCTATTAGAGAAGTGATGTGCGACCCTGCTGATTCTCATCGCCCCCTGCAGGAGTGGAAGAGCTCATTTGAAAATCAACACGTTTCAGGTCTGTTGCACCCATGGGTTCTCCAAACCTGGCACTGCTTTCACAATAGCTCCAGTTAAGTGTGGCGCTCTTCTCAGAAGAGGGAACGAGAGAGAGATCAACCAGCATACACCGTGCTGAGGGATAATGACCAGAACCATGCCAAGTGGAGATGGCCTCTTATCATTGCCTGGCTTCCAGTCTCTCAGTCGTTGCATAACGAAAAGTGCACAATTTCAGGAGCAATCGTTTCTCATCAGAGAGAGAGAAAAGTGGATGCCGTTAATGCTTTCCACTGTGCCGCTAATGGCTGCCATTCGAGATCCCTATTAACATATCCTTCCATGTGCACTCCCCCTTCCCCCTCCCACTCTTTCACTGTTTTTTTTTTTTTTCTCCCTCCCTCTCCCTCTTTGCTTCTTTCATCATATCTATCACGCTACATTGTGATCCCTCTCCCTTGGTGGCTTGTTCTGGGTTTTTATGGACGCTGGGCCTCTGAGAGCATGGGGGAGGCTGTAGTGGGGCCTCTTGCTCTGAAGATGCATGCGCTTACATGCTCCAATGGCCCTTCAGTTGCTGATAGATGATTTGAGTGAGAGACTTCCACTGCAACCAGAGCAGAAGGCTCTCCACCTCTGATGGCACATTTAGTCATTCGCTGCGCTCGACGGCTCCTCTCTTGGGTGTCCTACAGACCTTTTAACCCCCTCCAGCCCTCAAAGTCCCATCTAGCATCATTTTCCTATGAACCCAGCTTAGGTTTCGGAGTGAGCCATTCCCTTCACTCATTAGCTAAAGGACTTCCAGCTTTGTATACAAAACTCCAGCTCTTAATGAGCCATGTGGGGGGTTTTTTCTCCCAAAAATGAGCAGACTGTGAATCATCACCAGGGTCAATGTATGTGGAAATATAATCACCTGAACAAACAAAGAATGTTCCATCTAAAATAACTTTCTGCACTGAGTCATCACATCCAGTTAATGTGGTTTTTGGGTTGGCACACCATTGGTTATTTAAAGATTCCATGGTAGCCAGTTTTGCATGGGCACCAACAACATATCAGTGGAAATGTGGGAAGAGAAGGCTATAGTCAGAGCATAGTGCTGGCAGCACTCATGGAGGTATCTGGAGTGACAGCTAAAGAGACTAAACATGTGAGGAACGTGGACCAGCAGCTGTAGAGGTGGCCTGTTGAAAGGTCCTCAGCATCAATGAGGAAGTGATGAAGTGCCATGAGTGGCTACTGTTGCTCTCCAGTCCTGTACATGGTTACAGACTTCTGCACCAACAAGTGTGAACAACTTGGCCTCAACCTCAAGTGAAGAACCCTCAACTATTTAACGAATAACAAAATTCTGCTATAATCTTACCTTAAATGTTGATCTTATTTAGATGTAATATACAAAACATGATTGGTGGGCTGTACAATTTAAGCAAGTGTTACTGAATCAACCTTTATTGCACTTATCCAGATGTTTGGAATGAGACTGTTATGTAAGGTGGATACATAGTTTCTCTAATAGAAAATAATGAAGGTTTTCTAGGCAGAATTGCTTATTTTTGTCTTTGTAATGGCTGTCTCAGCTGGAAACTAGAAGAGTCTGTGGCTGGTGAGAATGCTGAGATGTGGTGGCAGGATCTTACTCTATGGTGATGCTGGTCAGATTGAGCACACAAGGCTACAGGACCAGTATAGTGACCCTTATTACTGCCTCCATTTATCAGTCTCCAGCCATTTGCTGTGCTAGTTCTGGCACATGTAGATAGGTACAAGGCACCTTAGACATTGACCAAGTAGACAGTCAAGCACTCCATGGGTATCTATTGCTGTTTCAACTGGTTTCAACTTGCCATTGGCAGTTGGGGCCTGAGAGAGCAAAACTGGCCGTGCTCTCTCTGGGAGGGTAAGTTAGCACTGTTTCCCCAAGACTTTTAAGTAATAGTCAACTGGCTCAGGTGTGTGCCAGGTGATCCATCAGAACTGGGGATCCTGCGCTTTCCTCCGAGTGCTTTGGCTGCCCAGTAGTGATGTATCAACAGTAGTTCAAAAAGAGGCGGAGCTTGAGTTCACATGAACCTGTGTTAGCCTGCACCCTCCTAGATTCAGGGACATTACAAGTGATGGGGAGAGTCAACAAATGGGCAAGTCGATTGGCTGTTGGGGAGTAAATTTTGTAAAATTAATTAAAAAAAAGGCTTGCGTGCTCCTGATAGGCTAAATTACATGAGAACAAACATTTAATTCATCGTTGTTTTCTGTAATGCTCTTTTGTATTGAGCAATATCAGCTGATGCTCATAGACGGTCATTACGAGCAGATGAACGGAGCACTATATTGAATCTAAATGATTCTACCTATTTACTGTAGTCGTGGAAGAAAGATGCATAGTTTATACAGAGGCTGTTAATGCAGGGAGTTGGAATAGCTCAGTTTTTAGCTCTTTAGAGCTCTTCTTCTCCCTCACCCTCCCTCCCCTCCGTCACTCCTCTGTTCGGACTGCTCTGCTTTTCTTTCTGCAGCCTCCCAGAGAGTCAGGGCAAGGTGACCTCACACAGGCCTGTCATCAGCAGCCAGGCACACTCTATATTTAGCACACTGCCTTAGCCCCTTCTCCCTGAAGTGGACCTTTGCTCACCCCGTCTGAGTCCCTGTCACTATGAACTAGCCTGGGTGTGTTCAGGCCTCAGGCGGCACCAGCTCATGTCAGCCATGTGCAGCCCTGAGTATTAGTAACAGCCTGAGCAGAGATATTTGTAGATGAGAAGAGCATAATTAGCCCAGAGTGTGTAAGAGAGAGAGAGGGATGCTGCCAGCTTATCAGGTTCTGGCATACCCTCTTCCTCCTCTGTCTGGGTCATAGCCAGCTGAAGCTGCAGGGTGTGGTGCTCAGGCCCGTGTTCTGATTAGAGCTGATTCACTGACAGAGTTGATTATCTCTTATGAAAGCGTTGTGTTCTGCTTTATAGAGTTCTTGAAAAACATCATTCTAATGCTTTACAATATGCAGAGCGTGCTTGTCTCTTACTAAATTCACAAACTCTTAAATGTACATTTAATGAGGGGTCGACTGATTATTGGCCTTCACCAGAAATTGAAGCAGATATTTATTTTTCTGATTTGAATTGGCACTTTAAGTCTGTTTCAGTGCCAGTAAACGTGTAGTTTTGTTATTTATGCACATAAACGATCAAACATAACACACTGTTTTTAGTCTGGCCTGATGGCCCCGCCCACAGGGGATTTATTTGTTATAAATGTGAATGTCAAGTAACTGCATTGAAACATGCTTTTTAGTCTGTCTAAAGCACTTTAGCTTTAAATGTCCTTTTATACATATATGTACCCGTGTGTGTGTGTGTATGTATGTATATTATAATTATACAAGGCTACATTTGTGTGCCAAATCTCTCCCCCAGTACTATTAAGTAAGTAATGTTGGCTGGCTGAGGCTTTTGCCAGGTGATCCATCAGAACTGGGGATCCTGCGCTTTCCTCCGAGTGCGTTGGCTGCCCAGCAGCGATGTATCAGCAGCAGTTAGAAAAGAGGCGGAGCTTGACTTCACATGTATCAGAGGAGGCCTGTGCTAGTCTGCATCATCCGAGATTCAGAGACATTACAAGTGATGGGGAGAGTCAACGAATGGTTGGGTCGACTGGCTACCAAATACATTGGGGGTGGGGAACAAAAAAAGAAATTAGTCCAGGACACCATGTAGATATAATCTAATTTGAATGTGGTTTTGATGATCTTGAAGTACTGATCTAATGTTTACTACAGTCTAAAGTGCACTGACTACAGTCAGTAATTTCAGCACATTTCTGTCTACTGAAGCAGCTGCACATTAACTTCTGTTATGAGTAATATTTTGAAAGTGTTGCATGTTTTAGTCGTCTATGGGCTACTAGTGTTGTATACTGTGAAGAACCTGGCAGCATGAGGCGTTTTATGATAAAAGGGTGACAATTAAATGTATTATTGTGATACTCTAAGCAAGGCTAAATATTGATAAAAATAAATAAATAACGCAGTTACAAAGTTTATGTGAAGCAGTCAGGGGTTTAAACACAACACAACATGAATCACTCTCTGCCACCCATCTTTGCTTGTAAACTGTTAAAGATCAGTACTGTTATTGAGAACCGATTAAATAACGTTGCCATACTCCAGTGTAGGACTGAAAGATGAATCTGTTTTATATTCAAATCACATTTGAATAGAGTGCAGTTCTGAAATGAGAGCTGCTGTTTTCTTAACTGTAGTCCATGTTGCTCAAAATGTTTTAAGTTTTAAGTGGGGAACCCAGCTTTGTGAACATCCTGTAGATAAGTTGAACTCATCCATTACAAAGTCACAACCACAACTGATTGGCAATCTGGCCAAACTTCAAGCCTTAAAAGTGGATGTTCTGGTCTTCTTTGGGGTGAAAAAAGGCCTGAACCTTAATTTGAGTCTAAATTAAATTTTGACTATTGGCACCATATTATGCAGTAGTGTATCAAAATATTCTTAATCTTACACTCGTACATGCTTCAAATGAGGCCTGTTGGGTAAAAACACTGTAAATAACAATAGCTAAACTAATGAATGACTGAAATAAGCATTACCCCGTTGTGCTGTCCTCTGAGAGACTGGCTGGTGAGGGCTGAGATGGGGCCGGATGGTATGGAGTTATCTTGGTTGGGTTTAAAAATTTAGGTTCTGGCAGCTGATGAGGGCTCGGTCTTCAAACCCGCTGCAGTGCTGTAAACATGTTTGATGAGCTTTGCTGCAGTTCACTGGGTCGTGTCCCAATGCTGAAGAGGCTATTTTTACCAGCACACTATAAGAACAAGTGCGTGCCCACTCCTGCTCCGTGTGTGTGGAGGCGGGCTGTGTGGGCATAGTGAGAGGTGGCTGTAGGGCAGTGTGGCGTTTTCGCTGGTTTTGTGGTTTGTCGTGAATAAACTAAACTTGTGTTTCTCTTCACTTGTGGTGCGTCTCCTCCGGCCTGGCTCGCAGGTCAGGGTTGATGAATGAAAGATTAACTTTGAGCGTGAGCAGCAGGCCAGTGCCCCTGCAGCCCTGACTCTAACTCATTTGGTTTTTCTTTTCTTATACAGAAATGCCTCCAAGCCTTTCACAGAAATAGCATCTGTGCCCGTCCTTTGTGCTTTCCCCTTGAGCTTAAGCAGTCTACTTTCTCTGTAAGACCTGCTTTCGGCAGCACTTGCAATCGATGATTTTGGGTAAGGTTTTAATACGTATTCACTTAGTAGTAGTTTAAAAAGTGTAACTGAACAGCAAAGACATGCCCGAGTTATAAAATAATCTAAATCTAAATGCTGCTGATGTTTTTGATATGTTTAAGAGGAATATTACCTAACCTGTTAACAGTCCACTGTATAGTGTATATATATACACATGCACTGCAGAACACTGTTAGATTGTTGGTCCCAGAAATCTTTTGGGTCCTCAGATCATAGTGACAGTGCCTTAGTCTGCTGAGCCACTCCAATCTAATCGAGGAGTCTATGCCAGTAGCAGGAGTTGAGAAAAACCTGGAATACTCAGAAACTCAGCATCACTGCATGTGCTTCCTTTTATACAGTGATCAAGTTTGATGCTGTTATTACGTCACTATGACTGGTGTGCACAGACTATGCAGAGTACAGATAGCGGGAAAGGAAAGCAGAGACCGAGTTTGTTTTAAATGTGAAAAACAAAAAATCGCAATTATTAATTAAGTGTAAAAGCATATGAAATGTATATGACCTCTTATAGTACCCCATAGACAATTGTCATATTCCAGTTAGATAGATGCTTAACCCTATTTTCAATACAATAAATCAATATGTACATTCAGATATGCTAATTAGCTTAATACTCATTAACTAAATAAATTAGTAAGAAGTTTTGCATATTTTTTATTTAAAGCATTATAATATATATATATATGTATATATATATATATATATGTATATATATATATGTATATATGTATATATATATATATATATGTATGTTCAGAATAACGAAAGAATCTGTAAAATGATAAAAAATTACAATAAAATTAATATTTATAATTCCTTGTTTCACATCATACTCAGTGCTGATCATATAAATATAAAACTGCTTTATTTATCCCTGAATATTGTTGTTGATGCCAAAATACCTGAGAAATGCTAAAAATTTATGTTTTTGACTAGTTTAGAATATTGTATGTTGGCATTGTACCTAAAAGCACAAATATATCTGCATTTAATTGATTACAAACTTTTGAACTTGTGTGTGTGTGTGTGTGTGTGAGAGAATTGGTGTTTGTGTGTGTTTGTAACCCTGGGTCTAATGCCACACAGACAGACGGACTTCTCCTCATCCAGCCCATCAGGCTCTGGTGTCATGTTTCTGCCATCTGCCACTGCCTACCCGTCTGCCCAGCTCACATCTCAATACTACACACACACACACACATATATACATACAGAGAGAGAGAGAGAGAGTCCTGTTCTTTATTGGTTCATCAACATTCTGTTTTATCATGCATGTTTTGATTAGTGTGTTAGATGCTTTTAGGTCTGAATAGATTTCTAGAATATTCACTGTCGCCTATCAGTAGAGTTCATTTATTTACTTGAGACATTCAGAGACACTGATGTTCTTTATAGGAACCTAATACAGTGGAGCCTCAGTTTTTCTTTGCCCTGGTTATCATACAATTAGGTTATTGTAACTTTTTTTCAGGGACTTGTTTTTGTCCCAGTTATCGTTCATCCACCTGGTTTTCATCGGCGTGCCCACTTGACTCACTGCTAATTTAAACTAACCCACACATTGGTTGTACATTCTGGCTTTGTTGCTCATTGTTTCTCATTGATGAGACTCAAACTAAAGCATGTCAACCTAAAGAGATGACACACACAGCTACAGCCTGAAAAGGAGTGTGAAAACAAATGGTGGCCAAGAACCATGAGAACAGGTGTACAAAACAAAGGCTGCGGCTGGACCACACTGGCACTCTCATTTATGTGTCAGAAGGTGCTGCGTTTAAGTATCAGCCATACAAACAGAACATATGTACAAATATACATTTTTAAAACTATAAATATTATAATGTACAGTTTCAACCCAGCAAAGAATGTGAACAGGGAGGAAAAAAAGCTGGTCCAGGAAAAGTCATCAGCTCGGCAGAACTGGGATTGGCTTTATGATCATTTTCTTTTACTCCCACTGATATGCAGCAGATCACTTACATAGTGGCTGCAGGAAAACAGTCACATGACAAACAGTTGAAAGACCTTGCAATGCTCAAGTGGAGTACTTTGTGAATGAATTTGCAGTACAATATTGTTTGTTAGGATAATTCTGGAGACAAGTGTCTAAATTGAGGTTATTGAGCCGTTAATGATGGAGGAATGAGTGTGTTCAGGTGTTTCCTACAGGTACAAAAGAATGTACAGTTACATTGAAATGTCGAGGATCCAGCAAAATCAGCATCTTCTGTTTGATGGCAGCCATCATTGAACAGAGCAGATCATATAAGATGGCACTTCGTCAAGTTTTTGGGAAATGGCATCTGGTCCAATGTAGTCTAGTTTATGGGAGGGACAGACGGACTGACAGGTTGGGGCAGAGTGTGTGTGTGTGTGTGTGTGTGTGAGAGAGAGAGAGAGAGAGAGAGAGAGAGAGAGAGAGAGAGAGAGAGAGAGAGAGAGAGAGAGAGAGAGACAGAGAGACAGAGAGACAGACAGACAGACAGACAGATCTGGAGAGACACTCTGCTGCACCATTTTGTGGGAAACATTTGGCCTTTGAGCTTGTTACCATCCCACTCCATCATGTCTGTGGTGTTGAGCTCAAATTGAATGTATTCCTAAAATTTGCAGTCAGCAACCGTGAATCATCGCTAGGAATGATCTTTACTAGATATATCTACTAGATCCATATGCAATCTACATAGTGTACAGTGCCTTGCAAAAGTATTCACCTGCTTGGCTTTTTACATATTTTGTTACATTACAACCTATATTTGAATGTTTTTTCGTCTGCATTGTATGTGATACATATGCACAAAATGTTATAAGTTGAATAATAAATGAAAAAATGAAAATTGGCTTGTGCATATTCAACCCATTTGCTATTAAGCCCCTAAAATGTTCTAGTGCAACTTTCAGAAGTCACATGCTTTGTGAAATGAAGTCCACCTGTGTGCACATGATCTGTCAGTGTATATCCACACCATTTCTGAAATGCCACAAAGGCTGCAATACAATTAAACAAGAGGCACCACTAAACAAACAACACCATGAAGACCAAGGAGATCTCCAGACAAGTCAGAGACAAAGTTGTTGAGTACAAGTCAGGGTTGGGTTATAAAAAATATCCAAATGTCTGATGATCCCCCAGAGCACCATCAAATCCATTATCATCAAATGAAAAGAACATGGTACCACAACAAACCTGCCAAGAGAGGGCTGCCCACCAAAATTCTCAGACCGGGCTAGGAGGGCGTTAATTACAGAGGCAGCACAGAGACCAAAGATAACCCTGAAGAAGCTGCAGAGTTCACAGGCAGAGACTGGAGTGTCTGTCCATATGACCACAATAAGCCACACACTCCATAGAGCTGGGCTTTACAGAATAGTGGGCAGAAAAAAAGCCTTTACTGACAGACAAAAATAGAAAGGCTCTTTTTGAGTTTTTTATAAGTCATGTGGGAGATGCCCCAAATATATGAGGAAGGTGCTCTGGTCAGATGAGACCAAAATTAAACTTTTTAGCCACCAAAGAAAATGCTATGTTTGGCACAAACCTAATACATCTCATCACTTTAAGATCGCCATCCTCACAGTGAAACGTGGTGGTGGCAGCGTCAGTCTGTGGGGATGTTTTTCAGCAGCAGAGACTGAGAAACTGCTCTGAGTTGAGGGGAATATGAATGGTGCTAAATACAGGAATATTTTTGAGCAAAACCTGTTTCAGTCCATCTGTGATTTGAAACTGAGATTTAGGATAATCTTCCAACAGGACAATGACCCAAAGCATACTGCTAAAGCAACACTTGAACTTAAAGGGAATTGCAATGTTACTGTAGCAACACACACAGTTGTACATAAACTTGTGTATATACTTCTTCACTCACATGCATGCATACATACATATATAACTTTTACATATATTAGGTACAAATATTTAACATTGAATATGATGGAAATGAATAAGTCTGTTAAATAAGAATGTACCGAAATTAACTTTTGGCCGAAACAGAACAAAAGAAACATTTGGCCAAACACAATTTTTCATTTCTGTAAATGATTATAAAATTAGTAACTAAACTATTTCCCAAAATAAGTCTTGTAGTTAGTCAGGAGTGAATGTCTGTAGTTTAATAAGCTGGTTTGACGTCATTAGGTTTAATAACATGAGTTTAATTGATGATTCTTTTATGTTTGTATATAAAACAAAGACAATAATATATGAATATGTATGAAGATGTTACATTATTACTAATATTTAATAAAATGATGAAAATGTCTAAAATGAATGATGTAAGCCACATGGATGTTTTGTGTGTTTAATGTGAGTGTCATTGGCTACAGACACTGAAACACATTTCTTCTGCTAATTGTGAGACGCTCCCTAACACTGCAGCAGCCGGAGCACAAACACAAAGCTAAGCGGCTGTATTCAGGCTTCATCATAACAAGTGTAGTTTAGTAAATTTTGTACTTGTAGTTTGTTGTCGTCTTCCATTTCAGCACCAAACTGTAACTGTGCTGGTGAATCTGTGTTGTTGGTGAGGAAAAGCAGAATTCTGAATGTTAAACAAGTATCCAATATTAAACTTTACTGGAGTAAACTTACACTCTGGCTCACGTCTACAGCCGGGAACTAGAAAAAGGTAACTGTCATTAAAAATGTCATTATTGGGTATACATTTTATGGTCTTTTCACTGAAAGTGTTATTTTTGCCATTTTCGGCCAAGTAACTTTGGTTGCCGAATATTCAGTGCAACCCTACTATAAAGTCATAACGGTAGCAGATTATATCACACAGTGTGTATCAACAGAAGAGTACAGTAGTCTGTGTATTGTGATATGTAATGAGACTTGATGAAGAGCCTTTTGTGCAGTGGGTAAGAAACATCACATATGGTGCTCTTCCAAACTTCTCATTTAAGAGTCTGCCACTGAATGTGCTTCCTCTGTTTTTCCATTGTGGTGTGCAGGGTGTTAGGTATTATTGTCCAAGATGACTAGCAGCTTGTTGATGGTCCTTTGTTCTGCCTCCGCCTCCAAAGAGTCCAGCCTTCTTTGGTACTGTGGTGCTGCCACATTAAGTTGGTGTATATAGGTTTACATTAGATGCTGCTTAAATATAACATTCTCACCAAAAACCACAACACACACTGACCTGAAAGTATTAGTCGGAGTGTGTCCAGGTGGTGCAACAGTAGTGAAATGCTTCCAGATTGTTTTGTCTAGTTTGCACGAGTGTTATGCGATAGATTCTGTGGTTCGGCAAGCTAATTAAACCATCTTTGTGGTGCAGGCTGGCGTGGATGCCTGGTCTAAGGAGACTTCCAGAAATAGATCAGACGAGCTTGTGAATACACCCCTCATCCACAAAAAGAAGATAAACTCAAACAGCTCCTATTCTCCCTCCGTCTCTGTGGCCTTTCCTCTTCTCTTTATTCTTCCATCTCTGTGGAAGCATGGAAGCATCCTCCGTTAGCAGGGGGGTGCAGGGGTTTGCTCTCTGTTGAATCTTTCATTCCTTTTGCGTTCCGTCATATATTAATCATGCCCTCAGTCTGGCTGGCTGGAAATAGCGGTGAGGCAGAAACAGAAAAACAAAAGTGGCTGCTCTGGCAGTCACGTGTCACTGCTGCACATGGAGCGCAGCTTCAGCGTGAGCGGCTGCTGATTACACCACGCGCTACCGACCTGTCATCACTGCCTCTGCATACACTAACACTACTGCATCTGCATCCACACACAGACAGCTGTGTTATGAACCGTCTACACACCTGGAGTCCTCTGTTTATTGAGGATACGCTAGTTCAACAGACTGCCACTGTCCTCTTGGGTTTCTTTAGACTGAGGTTCTCCTGTATCCTGTCTGTTCTGTCAGAATTGAACGTCATCTCGGCTGGAATGACCGATTATACCCCTTTTCCACAAATTTCACTTAATGAAATGCCTGAGGCATGCTTCGTTTAAAATGCCAAAAGGATTAAGCAGAACAGCAGTCTTTCTCAGCCCTGCTCAGAACAAATGGTTTGAGTGTCTCTTCCTGTTTTTTTTTTTTTTTTTTCCTCTCCCAATTTTCTCCTTTTCCCAATGTGGTATTTGTCAATTAACCCAGCCCGTTAGTGACTCTCACTGTCCCTGACTCTAGGAGGGTGAACACATGCACACACCTCCTCCATTGCGTGTGATACAGCCACCACCTCTTTTCAAACGACTGCTGATACACCGTCACTGGGGAACCAACGTCCTCGGAGGAAAGTGCATTGTCTCCAGTTTCAAATGGACCAATCAGTAGACACCTGAGCCAGCGGACATTGCAATGTGTGAGTGATAGTGAGAGTGAGAGCGCCATCTACCCACCCAGAGAGAGCACTGCCAATTTTTGTTCTCTTGGTCCCCGGCTGTTGATGGCAAACAGCATGACCGGGATTCAAACTTGCGATCCTCTGGTCATAGTGTCAGCGCCTTAGCCTGCTGAGCCACTCGGGGCCCCCATACAGAGCATCTTTAAAAAAAAATATATGCCTTTAAACTTCTGTTGTAACCCTTTAAAATCAACAGGAATTATGAAGCAGAAGTTAGTTTCTTATTTGAAATAAAAATGGCGTAGCTGATTTTTCAAGTTGTAGGTGGAGCTACCAAAATGGAGTGGAGTTGAAGCTAAAGCTCCCCTTATTGTACAGTAGAGGGGAAAAAAGGGCCAAATTCTGAACATCTTATTGAATTTTATGTTTTCAGACCTAGACTATGCACAAAACTGGCCAAGTTGTCTTATTTGTTTGTTTTGTGGCTGGGTAGGTGGTCCAGATACCCAAATAAACACATGATGTACTTTTAATATTAATTTAATTTTATTTTTTAAAGCACACCTCTTTATATTGAGAAAGATACAAAAATTGAGCATCAGTGCAAAATATACACAAATATTGCATATTTCGCCTTTACAAACAAATTGGTCATTCCTCATGCATGACTGTGGAAAGGAAAAATTGAGCGGAACCAAGACTAAAAAACTCATTCTCCTCTGCACAACCCCGTTAGCAAAATGATAAACAAATTACAGTAATTATGCATCAAATCAGTGATCAAAAAGGTGATGTTTTGTGTTCATTATATGTGAAAAGACATTTCAGGCCTTTTTTTTGTTTTACTCGGTCATATTTTCAAGCAGATTTAATCAAACTATAGATTTATGACCCTCTTACTGTTCTAACTGTGTTGTTGCTGAGTTTGTGCTGAACATGAGCCTGTGTAACACTTTGGGAAAAGATCATTTTAGATGAGTGTAATTTGTAAAAAAGTGAGTGCATGTTGGACTACATCAGAGTGTCTAAAACAGCCTCCAGGGGCTTAAGGTAAAGTCTCATTTTAACTACTCTCACTAAATTAACACACATGGACCTGTCATCAGGAGAGAGGTCAGATTACAGTACTGTTTTGTCCATGAGTGAGAATTCTTTACCGTGTCTGTCAGTGCAACACTAAGAGTCCACATCTACAAGATTAATCCTAGTCCTTATCTACTTTCAGGTGTTTGTTTTCTGTGTACATGAGATGATGATGGCACTTCAGCCTTGTTACTTAAGGTAGTAACACCTTTAATGTACACAGAGGAAAGGCCGGGTTAGGACTTATATACAAAACCAGTTTACACACTGAAATGGTGATAATGGTGTTGGTGGTGTTAATTATGTCTGCAAAGTTTATTCCATCTCCTGATCACAACATGAACAGTGTATTTTTCCAGTGTTCTCTCTCCTGTTTGGGTTCATTATTCCTTTGATTGTATCCATCCGTTTTCTTAATGTACTGTTTAGGGATGCAACTGAAATAGACACTGTTACCTTTTTCTAGCTCCCGGCCATAGAGCCAAACCACAAGAACAGAGCTGTTACGTTTAGCATGCGTTACAGTGAGGCAGACAGCAGCTTCTCAGCGTTCTCTGTCTCTGTCTGTCTGTCTCTCTGTCTGTTTCTCTGTCTCTGTCTGTCTCTGTTTCTCTCTCTGTCTCTCTGTCTGTCTCTGTCTCTCTGTCTCTGTTTCTCTCTCTGTCTTTGTCTCTCTCTCTCTGTCTCTGTCTCTGTTTCTCTCTCTCTGTCTCTGTTTCTCTCTCTCTGTCTCTGTTTCTCTGTCTCTCTGTCTCTCTGTTTCTCTCTCTGTCTCTCTCTCTGTCTCTCTCTCTCTCTCTGTTTCTCTCTCTCTGTCTCTGTGTCTCTGTTTCTCTGTCTCTCTGTCTGTCTCTGTCTGTCTCTGTCTGTTTCTCTCTCTGTCTCTGTCTGTCTCTGTCTCTCTGTCTCTGTTTCTCTCTCTGTCTCTGTCTCTCTGTCTCTCTGTCTCTGTCTCTCTGTCTCTGTCTCTCTGTCTGTCTTTGTCTCTCTCTCTGTCTGTTTCTCTGTCTCTGTCTCTCTGTCTCTGTTTCTCTGTCTGTCTCTGTGTCTCTGTTTCTCTCTCTGTCTGACTCTGTGTCTCTGTTTCTCTCTCTGTCTTTGTCTCTCTCTCTGTCTCTGTTTCTCTCTCTGTCT
>BRDA01046243.1:0-12891 GCA_036984385.1 Crenuchus spilurus
CAATGACATGTACACACAACAGTATATTATTGATCACTTATTTTTTGACATTTTAGGGGAAGCTGAGCTTCCCTTGCAGTCTTAGAGTAATCGCCACTGCATCATACTGTATACTTGTTTTACTTACAACAGTTTAGCTCCACCCATTCACACAAGCAACCATTTTTTGTATGAAGCGCACACAGGGCAGCCAATCAGAACAGATATCATCTACATATATTAGTACATTCAGCATGTAGGCATTTTAAGATGCCAAAAAGCTTTTAATGTGTTCAGAATGGTTCTTTAAGGAAAAATCCAGTGTCTTTGAGCAAAATTCTGCTCACTGGGTTCTATTGTAAGTCAACAGTTTCACTATGTGCAGAAAATTGTGATAATCAGATGGATGCTACAGACACAGCAGATAGAGATCAGTTAAAAATGCTGTTGCATATCTTTAAACAAGAGAACCAGAAGTGGTTCTTCTTTGACATCACTCTAGTAAATAATAAATAAAGGCTATATACTGTAACCATATTATAGCTATAGTAAAGCAGATCTTTTGCATGTTAACAATAGCACAGACATCCCTGAAGTTCTGGGTGTCTCCCACATACTGATAAA
The DNA here is from genome assembly GCA_036984385.1 of Crenuchus spilurus. Taxonomy (NCBI): domain Eukaryota; kingdom Metazoa; phylum Chordata; class Actinopteri; order Characiformes; family Crenuchidae; genus Crenuchus; species Crenuchus spilurus. The sequence continues at coordinate 604 of BRDA01046243.1, forward strand.
GGCGCCCTAATGCCCGCAAATTGCATACAGTTGCCCGGAATCTAGAGCAAGAGAGCAAGCTTCACCTCGAACCCATCAACTATTCAGCCAGTGGCATGTTTAAGAATAGAAGCGTCGTGGCAGAGGCAGAGTGCCCCAAGAAATTGCAATATAAGACTGGGGGGCTCCCTGAAATGTATTTTGTCAGCTTGGGATGTTTGATACCATAATGCTATAAGACTTCCTTCTATGTCACTCTACAAATAGGAGGCAGGTGTGTTTTATGATGAAGATGGCTCATAGTGTACATTTCTGTAGGTGTTAATTGGATCCATATGCTGAATTCTATTTAAGCCGGTTTTCTCACTTACCACAAAAGTGTGACTGGAAGAACAGTTAGCACCTCGCTATATTTAGCATCATCAAATAGGAGCCTAAAATAGCCTATACTCATAAACACACTTTAATCTCTGCCTTGATGAATCTAGTACATGTAATATTTCTCATCTCAGACAACACTGTGCGCTTCTTAGATGGCTGAGATGTAAGTGTGAGTGTTATACAGTAGGCAGTGGATTTTTAATGCTTCTGTTGGCCTGTCAGAGCCTTGTGTGACAACTGAAGCCTGTGAAGCTGATCAGGCCAATGTGGCGAGTCAGTGAGAGAGACCGGTTTGACAGCTCACTGTCATGAATGGAACAAGATCAGTCAACAGAATACATTCTACACCAGATTACATTGTACAATGAAATAAATACTACAACAGAACACATCCTCCTTGCTTATGATACATGACATACATGTCTAGAAGTATTTGTATCGTGTGTGTGCCACCAGTGGTTTCTGGCATGGAGGCATACCTCTCAAGATTCACACACTGGCTGTGAGACTCACACACTGGTGCCAGATCTCACACAAAATTCAGCAATTCTTATGCATCACAGAAAAACTCTCTAAATCTAAATCTAAATTGCTGAGCCCTCCCACCACATTTCTTATATTAGCCAATGAGACACATTGACAGCTAGATTAGCCAATGAGATGTGCTGTTGGATAGATTATCCAGTGAGATGCAATGATGCTGTGATTAGCCAATGAGATGTGCTGATGGCTGGATTAACCAATGATATATGCTGATGGCTAGATTAGTCATGAGACACATTGACAGCTAGATTAGCCAATGAGAAGTGCTGCCAGCTAGATTAGCCATTGAGAAACACTGATAGCTAGATTAGCCATTGAGAAACACTGATAGCTAGATTAGCCATTGAGATGCATTGACAGCTAAATTAGTCATTGAGATGCACTGACAGCTAGATTAGCTAATGAGATGTGCTGATGACTAGATTAACCAATGAGACTTGCTGACAGCTAAATTAGTCATTGCGATGCATTGACAGCTAGGTTAGCTAATGAGATGCATTGACAGCTAGATTAGCTAATGAGATGTGCTGATGACTAGATTAACCAATGAGACTTGCTGACAGCTAAATTAGTCAATGCTCTGATGGCTAGATTAGCTATGTGCCAATAGCTAGGCCAGGGGTGGCCAACTCCAGTCCTGGAGAGCCAGTGTCCAGCACAGTTTGGTGATCTTTGTGCTCTGACGCTACAATTAAACCTGCTAATTGCCTGCTGAGTTGAATCAGGTGTGTTTGATCAGGTAGATCACCAAACTGTGCAGGAATGCGGCTCTCCAGGACTGGAGTTGGCCACCCCTGAGCTAGGCTAATCAATCAATGCTTTATCGGCTAGATTAGCTAATGAGACATGCTGACGGCTAGATAGTCAGTGAGACACTCTGACAGCTAGATTAGCCAGAGAAATGCACTGATGCCTAGATTAACCAATGAAATGCTCTGACAGATAAATTAGCCAATGTGGCGCTTTGACAGCTAGATTAGCCAATAAAATGCACTGACGGCAAATTACCCAATGAGTTATCCTGATAGCTAGATTAGCCAATGAGATACTCTGTGGGCTAAATTAGCTAATGAGACATGCTGACAGCTAGATTAGCCAATGAGATGCTCTGACATCTAGAATAGCTAATGAGATATGCTGATGGCTGGATTAGCCAATGAGTTATGCTGACAACTAGATTAGCCAATGAGATGCTCTGCTATCTAGAATAACTAATGAGATATGCTGATGGCTAGATTAGCCAATTAGATGGTCTGACAGCTAGATTAGCTAATGGGACATGTTGATGTTTAGATTACCCAGTGAGACACTCTGACAGCTAGATTAGCTAATGAAATATGCTGATGGCTAGATTCATCAATGCGATGCTCTGATAGGTTGATTAGCTGATGAGATATGCTGATGGCTTCTGTAACTTCCAGTATAGCAAAACTCAGCTTCAGCAACATTATCCACTTTGTCCCTGCAGCCTTTTTCATCTTAGATGTGAGTAACTGGCTTTTCATTAGCTTATAGAAATAGTCCATATACTGTGCAAGGTGAGGGACATCTTGTGGTCATATGTTGGTACTACATTATAGTGTGTTTAGGGCAAAGATTCATAGTACTGTATATTCTCTACATATCCTGCTTTTCTTTTCTTATAAAACTGAACTTCAAGGGTATGTTGAAGAGGCAGAGATGCTGGATGCATGTGTGTTGAATACCATTATGTGCACAAAGATCTATTACACACCAGTCATCATATAACCATGTCCCAGTGGAGGAAAAAAGATCTCACTATGCTACATGTATCCTGTATGTGGCACCATGGGACCTCTGTAAATAAGGTTCAAACACCTCTATGATGCCTTGTTGGCAGGTCAAGGGTCTGGCAGTGCATATGAGGTGCAAACAGGAGTGGACCCCAGTCTGCCCTCAAGCGCTTAGTACTGGACTCGTATAGCATTTCAACATGCACCTGTGGAAGCTTTTAGCTGTGGTGCCTCCATACATAGATTCATATGTATCTTGGCCTACTTATTTGCAGAGGTTGAAGAGAACAACTTTTTTTTGATGGCCTGCAATGTATGTATATAGAGTCATACAAAAAAAAAGAATATTGTGGAAAAATATATTTAAAAAAAAGTTATATCTCAAATTTTTTGAATATTTCATTTTGAGGGAATTACTATTCAAATAGTATAAATAGCATGTATTTTTGGGCTACCATTGCTACATTCCTAATATCGAGCCAATCCTGAATCAGAGACAACATCAAAAGCATTGTAACCTGGGCTGGTAAGAAAAGCACTGGACTATTGCTCAGTGTTACAAAATTTTATTGGAAGATGAAAATTAAATGTGCATTTTATAAGGAAATCAAGCTCTTACAGTTTGGAGAAAGAGTGAGGAGGCACAGTATCCAAGGTGTCTGAAGTCCAGTGTGAAGTTTCCACAATAGTGATGGTTTGGGGGTGCCATGTCATCTGCTGGTGTTGGTCCAATGTGTTATATCAAGTCTCAAATCAGTGCAGCTGTCTACCAAAATATTTTAGAGCACTTCATGCTTCCATCTGCTGATAAGTTTTATGGAAATGCAGATTTTCTTTTCCAAATGGTTTTCTGACCATGATATTACTGTGATTGATTGGCTGGCCAACTTATGCACTGTAAGCCATATTGATCAACATAAAAAAGACTTGAAATATGTCACTTCACATGTAATGAATATATGAGTTTACCTTTTTGAATGACATTATGAACAAAAATGAACTTTCTTATGACCGCATTTACTTATTTATTATAATATCATCATAGAATCTTCTACAGCAGTGATCATTTAACATTTAAAATGATTATTTCAAACATGTATCTGCAACAAAATGTATTTTATTGCTTCCAAACATTTGATCCGTAGCTTAAGCGATGATACTCTCCCACAGTTGTCACGGGTGAAGCTGTTGCATTTGAAAAGATGATGACTGACCAGGTCACTGAACAGCTGTACACACGCTAATTAGAAACGGTTAGTGGAGTAGAGGAGGTGACCAGCAGGCGTAAGAAAGCGACCTATTTGCATGCTTGGACACACACTCACACACTCCCACACACTCTGCTGTGCTGCTGTTACCCCTGAAAGCCACACAGAGGCACCACCCCTTTAACATGAACACAAGGTGATGACAGCCTCATGCGTAAAAGAGGTTTAACACTGACAAAAGGGCTGAGCTGATTGAGTCTGAGCGGGAGATGTTGTCATGGCTTGTTTGAGTGTAGCTAGTCTGCTGATGATGAGCTATACATGATTCTGAGTAATGAGGTCATTCTTGCCCTGTGGTCAGTGTATTGCTCATTTACTGTAATGTTTAAAAAAAGAAATATTTCATTTATTTTAAGCAGGCAGAAACTTGCTCTTTTGGACAGGCACATATTATTATTAGATATGTGATCACTTATTTGTTCACCATATATACAGTATAAATGCATATGAGTTACTGATATTTTAATATGCATTACATATATATAATTAAATAAATGCAATATGTTGAGTCATTCAAATTAACAGCAAGTAACTTTTCATTTGCAATAATGTATCACATGATTACAGTTTACAGCTCAACAGAAAAATATAGATGTTTTTAGCATTTTTAATTTGGATTTATTTTCAGGCTGCACAGCACTGAAGGGACTTTATGTAGGTTAAACCTGCAACTCAGATTTGTGTCACTAGAGGTCGCCCTTCAGCAGGGGAAAAACTGAGTGCTAAGTTCTATTTGGGACTTTTTCAACCATCACTAAAAGATTACAAACAAACATCAATGTATCAACACTTTCCAAATATTCTTTCCACATTTGTAAAATGCTTATTCCAAACAGTCATGTCTTCTGGGATGTTTGAAGCAACATCTTTATTAGCAGCTCAAAACAGACAAAAACTTTTTGAGTAGATAAAAGAAGGTTTCAGCTTTCACATGAGTCCTCTCTTTCTATGTTTCTTAGAAAATAATAAAGTAATGACTATAAGGAATAGATGCTCGACCCACTGTAATCGAAATTGATTACCTAAAAAGTATTGGCACCCATTTTCAAGAATCTATTTAGAATTACTACATTTGATATGAAACAGTCAGACTAGCTTTTGACCTTATATGTATGATGAATAAATATTTTTATGATTATATTCTCTTATCCAAAATTTTTCACACCCCTGATTAAATTTGATGTTAAGTGAAATAAGTTAACACATCCTAATTTTTTTCTGTACATTTGATTATTTCTACGTTTTTGCTTAATGTAACACATTGGAATAAACATACAATATAAAATATGCCATATCTTGTACACAGGCAACAAATTATTTGCTTTATTTCCTTAACATTGCACAGAAAGTGTTTTTATACTACAAAGCTGATGGTAATACAGCTCATTTACATCTCACAGTCTGTAATTTGGCCTCTTGTGAAATCACGTGGTGTAACTGGTTTACCGGATTATGGTTTTAGCATAGTCAGTGCATCATCTTAACTCTCAATTCCCCACTTATGCTTCTTATATGACTTTAAACCTCAGCAGTGTTACTCAAATGCAAAAAGAGCCAGACTTATGTTATTATTGACCTTTCTTTCACGCTATTTTCCAGTCAGTCTGTAAGGTCACTGAATGTGGTTGTTCTGACAGCAGACAGAGTTCTGTTTGTTATCTTCTAACTTTGAGAGAACAGCAAAATCAATGTTTGCCAGCCGGACAAATCCATTTTAAGGGGTGACTACATTGAGAAAGAAATCGTGCAAGAACCTTCATTGAGACTCTATAAATAATACAGCTAGAGTAGTAAAAGTGTTTATGTTGTAGTACATAGTATATGTATTTTTTCATTAAATGTATTCGGCAGAAGGAACAAAACCACCCCCGCCCTTTTCCTCTTTGGTATGGCCCTGAAGTGGGTTGGCTTGGTTGAAAGTGGTTCGCTGCAAAATAATGTTTCTCAGGAAGGTTACAGAGAGCGAGGAGAGGAGAGAGAGCTAGCTATCAGGAGGCACATTTTTTGAAGAAGAGTTTGACAGCTCGCCATGCTTAATCTAACAGGACAAGGACTGTAAGAACATCTTCACACTCGAGTAAAGTCTAGCTGAAATAGTTTCTCTGAACAGTTCAGGATGCCCGTTAAAGGAGGAGGAAGAGCCGCGAGCAAGAACGGCAACCCTGGAGTAAGTCACGTCAGAAATGCACTATTATACAGCTTTTATATATTATTGTACAACTTTTATACACTATTATTCAGCTTTTAAACACTATTATACAGCTTGTATACATTATTATACAACTTTTATAGACTATTATACTGATTTTATACACTATTATACAGCTTTTCTACATTATACAGTTTTTATGTACTGTTATACTGCTTTTACATTATTGTACAGCTTTTCATATAAATTTATACAGCTTTTACATCCTTTAATACAAGTTTTTACATCCTTTAATACAAGTTTTTACAGCTTTTGTTACAAGTTTATGGAGCTTTTACATGTACTGAGATTAGGTAAAGTCAGAGGAATACATGTTTATACAGTTTTAAAATGTATTGATATTAAGTAAAGTCAGGAATACTCATTTATACAGCTATTTAATGTGCTGACTTAGTGTGAAGTCAGAGGAGTACAAGTATATACAGCTTTTAAATGTACAGACATTAAGTAAAGTCAATGGACTACAAGATTATACAGCTTTTAAATTTACCGACATGGAGTTTTGTTTACAGTAATGAGACATTTTAGTGAGCTGTACTTGTGTTTTAAGTCTGTTTTAACTAATGTCATCATGCAGTGACTCACCTGTTGAGTTTTTACTGTACACCCTTAAAAATAAAGGTGCTACAAAAGCTTCCATGAGCAATGGCATAGAGGAACCACATTTGGTTCCCTGAAGAACCAAAATGTGAATAGGAAGAACTGTTTACAGGCTTCACTTGATGTAAAGATTGTTTACAATTTCAACGGTTGTTCACACTTACAATCTCTGTTACAGAAATTATTTTTTAAAAGAACCAAAGTGGATCTGCTATGACTTCACTCATACAACCTTTGTTAGCACACTTATATTTTAGAGTGTAGACTCTGGACTTTTATACTGATATATCAGACATATTCCACTAACTCTAGGCTAAAATATTCATCTGTTTCTAACAAGCTAAGTATTTAAAAGTTTATTTGCTATTCAGTTTTTCTGCTCAGTTAACAAAATATGGCTAAACTTTCATTCCCATGGGAAAAAAATAAGTTTGAGTTGTCATTTGACCCCTTAGTACTTGACTCACCATGCAAATGAGTTAAAATGGGAGTCATATGGGAGGTGTATGATGAATACTAAAGCCTGGTTATATATACAACTCTGTAAAAAAAAGAGGCTATTGCAAATGGTAAATTTCTCTGGTTTTGTTATAGATAGATATATGTTTGAATAAAATTATTATTTTTGTTTTATTCTTTGAACTACTGATATTTCATAATATAATATTGAATATAATTATAAAATAATGTAAAGTAATATTGAATAATATTGAAAATACCTGCCAATTGTCTCCATTTTTCCAGAGCTGCATGTCTTTCTTTTTTGTAATCAAATTTTATTTGAATTTGTTTTACAAGACATTTTAGATGACAACAAAACATTTACTCTGTTAACTCTATCTGAAGATAATTCTGAATGAAGGAGAACTAAAAGCATTATAACAAGAGTGCAATTTTAAGAGAATGAGGTGTAAGCCAGCACTGAACAATATATAAAGCTGCCAGACCTGCCAGTCATGGCTTGTATACTCTCTTTGCAATAGGAAAAGTAGAATTGTCAAGAAACATATGCATAGAAAGGTTTATTGGGAAATCTGTATTGGTTAATGAAGAAATAATTCCAATAGCCTTATTCCAAAAAATTAACACTTTTGACAAAATGTGTACAAGTACAGTAACCTTGACTTACGAGTGAATCAACTTACAAATTTTCCAAGATATGAGCCATCTCTTGGTAGATTTTTTGCTTTATAATGCGAGTTGAGATCTGAGTTACAAGCGAGCGAGCTTATGCCACATACCACTAGAAGTCACTACTGAGTGTGAGTGAGTGTCAATGTCAGTGCTGAGAAGAAGAGGTAATGCGTTGGCATTGTCCAACAATATCTGTCTCCCATTTTAAGTGAAGTCATTTAAGTCATTCGTAAGTCAAGGTTCCACTGTATATCTTTTCTTTTAACATGTAGGTGCTGTTACTGCTTTAATGTCATTGTAGTTTCATTAGGGTAGGTCATATGTGACTGCTCATACATGTACATGATAACATAAGCAATGTTTTAACTTGGCATGATTTATTAATTTATGACACCTCAAGCAAGTCAAGGTAATCTGAAGATTGATAATGAAGAAAATCAGTATATGATTATACAAAAGTATATGTAATTGAGATATGTTAATTATAATTATAGTAACTTCTCTTTTTTTCTTAACAGTATAAAAAGTTCATTAATGACTATCATGAGGGCACCTTGGCTTGACCTGAATGAGGCCGTGTTGGCTGAAGTTGCCTCATCCTCATGGACTGCTGATATTGTGTAGGAGGGTGCTGTTATTGCGTCAGAATGTGTTGGGGTGTGTGTGTATACCCCAGTGGACTCTCATTGGGTTCAATATTGTCCGTGTGGCTTGGCACAGTAGGGAGCAGCTTAGGCTGCGGATTACAGTACTCATTATTTAGCAGCACAGGGGTCTAGTGTAGATCTCTGGGTGAGGCGGGTCAAGTAATCACACCAAGAAACCCAGCTGTATTACAGCACATCTCAAAGAATGGCTGTGCTGTTGCTGGAATGGCTTTACTTGTAACTGTGTAGTCATTGACACTGATCCTACAACAGTTTGAAGTTAGGTAGAATGTCCTGTATTATTTTATGGATGAAGCCTTCATATTTGGCAGGCACTATTGGTTTTCAGATTGCATTAACTGATATTTAGCTTTTACACAGGAGGCAGGTATCAAACATAATATATGTACAGTGGTAACCCTACTTACGAGCATCCCTACTAACGAGTATTCCAGGTAACGAGTCGAGATCTCGGAATATTTTTGTTCCAGGTAACTAGTAAAATTCCAGCTAACGAGTAATTTTCTTCAAGTATGCCAAACCACTAGGGGCGCTGCGGTCGTAGCATCTCCTAGATCTTAGAAGAAGAAGTCAGTCAATACAAAGTGAAAGTGCCTGTTGAAAGTGACGCTAAGGTAGCAAAAGTTAATGAACAAGAAAGTTAGATACATTTTATTTTTACTTTTCATATGATAAGTGTAACCATGCAGCGGCCAGCCTACACGAGCACCGTCGGTCTCCCTCTCATTAGTGGCCAGCCTACAGGAGCGTCGTCATCGTCACGTTTATGTTTTAAAAAACCCATATAAACACATTATTTAGCATATTAAAGTATACTGTATGTTGGCCGGCTGACACGGATTAATCAGTTTTACATGTATTCTTATGGGGAAAATGCATCCAGCTAACGAGCTCAGCTCCTGCACGGATTAAACTCGTAAGTAGGGTTACCACTGTATTACAATAAAGGTGCACTTTCTTAAAAATTTTCGTTGAGTTGTATATGATGGTTCAATAGAATTTAGAAGAAGAGTTGTGCCAGTTATGCATTTTTATGGCTAATTCAGTATAAGTAACATTTATAAGACTCTTTTGTGAAAGTTGATGAGTCAGATTAAGAGTTCTTCAAGTTGAACAGTCATGGCGAGGCTTTGACCACAATTTTTAGTTTCACTTTTACCACTTATTTTTCAAGTTTTTGAGTTGGGCACATATGTGTGAGTCCCTTTCCAAGTATATGAGACTTCAAAGGTATGAATCACAATTTAGCATCTACACACCATGTGCCTTGTGCTTCACCTACTTATTTCACCAAAGCCTTGTCGGGGGGGTTAGATTAAATTAAACTTTTGTCAATGTGAATTGCACACAATAGAATTTGACCTCCGCATTTAACCCAGTGAAACACACACACACTAGTGAACACTAGGTTGTGAACATGTGTCCTATCCACAGCACCCAGGGAGCAGTTGGAGGATAGGTGCCTTGCTCAAGGGCAGTTCAGTCATGACCTTCCTGGAGATTGAACTGGCGACCTTCCGGTCACAAGGCCAGATCCCTCAAGCCAAATTTATTTATAAAGTGCTTTTTACAACTGATGTCACAAAGCAGCTTTACATGGTTAATAATAACAAAACACCAAATCCCCAGTGAACAAGCCAACAGCGAAAGTGGCAAGGAAAAACTCCCTCAGAGCTTGAGGAAGAAACCTTGGGAGGAACCTGATCCCTAACCACCAGGCTACAGCTGCCCCTGTTCAGTACAATAATTTGGTAAAACAGAAGCTTACAAAAATGCACAGAGATAACACTGAATGAAGAATTATAAATAAGGGAATCATAAATATATTTTTAGATTCTAGCAGAATTTAGCTATAATTATTAAGAATGAATTATTTAATAAATTATTGAGCATTTACCAGCTCATGATATTTAGGTCATAAATTTGCAACATAAAACTGCCAAAAAAATATAAAGTTGAAGATTGTTTGTTTTGAGAAATTTTTTGCTGATTTCAATCTTTTCAGATTCATGCATTCCTTTGTAGATTTTTAAGTTTTAAGATTTTAAGTTTTTCACAGTCACATGTACATTCATATATTGAACATTTCTTTAGACACTACATGTGATTCAAATGTGAATCACTCCAGAGAACCATGTTTTGTACCTTTATGTTGTAGATTGTATATATTAGGGTTTAGAAAATACTGATGCACTTGAGGATCACAACATTGTTTTGTGATACTGTATTGATTTTAAAAAACACAGTATTGATTTTTAATTAATAGTTTACATGCAAAGATTACTGGCAGAGAGTGTTGTGTTTAAACCCCTGACCCCAAGACCACTTTCTAGCAGTGTTGTAATCCATTTTCATCCATTAGATTCTTCTACTCCAGTTTACACAAGTAGTTTAAGAGCACTGACAATTTTCCTAAAATTGATTTTATTAGATTTTATAATTTTATAATTTATATAATTTATAATTTTATAATTTTTTAATAAGATTTTATTAGATTATATATATATATATATATATATATATATATATATATATATATATAATAAAAACAGATTCTTGCCAATACACAGCCCTAGTTTATATGTTGATTTTATTACCTGATAGGAAGACTAATATATCATAAGACTGAATATATCACACTACTCGGAATAAGACAATCATCTTCCATCAGCTTTAGCCTTTTATGTCCTGTACCCCTGTGGTTCTTATTACATGGACAACTGGGGGCTGATCCTGGACTACTACTCTTACTCTTAGGTATGTGAGGTATGGCTATTGAGCAGCTGGCCAGGTTTAACCCCAGAGACCCCCATGAGGAAGCGCATGGAGAGTGAAGGCTCTAATTAGGCTTAATCTACCAAACGTCTGGAACAGCCACCCAGTTTTTTACGCTTCCCAGCAGTGCTTTGGCTTGTCTTTCCTGCTTTTTTAAATTAGAAGCGGCCATTCTTTATCTGTGGTTAATCACGGTTCCAGTATTTGTGCCCCACCAATGTTCCATGGATTTACATGAAAACCAAAATATGATCACAATTTGACTTTTACTGTAGTATCAGTGATCTGAAGGGAGTGTTCCAGAGAGGTAAAGGAGGTGTTAGGTTTCTGTGTTCCAGCTTTACCACATCTTATCATGCTTAGTTTATTCTGAACAGCACACGCCAGGCAGAACTCCCTCTTTGAATTCATACTGAGCACATGAATATTAACTGCTCTAGCAGTCACGCAGAACAATGGGGCCACCACTCCCACCTACACCTCAAAAGGGGTCATTTCAAAGCGCTTAGGCAGGGTTGACATAACATGTGAGAATATTAGGGCCTGACCTATAAACTGAATGGCCAATAAAATTGGTTGAAATTGAGGCCCAGTGATGATATTGATGTTGATGCAATTTTTAAAATCTTTCCCCAACAGGGCTGTTTCCCAAAAGCATTTTATTAATAATTTATTTCTAGGTTTTTGCCAATTTTATCCCCTTCCCAATGTAGTGGTAGCCAATTAACGCATCCCCTCCGTTAGGCCTCTCCCCATCACTCTGCAATGTCCTTGACTCTAGGAGGGTGCAAGCAAGCACAAGCCTCCTCCGTTGTGTGTCATGCAGCAACCGCCTCTTTTTTGAACCACCGCTGATACACCACCACTGGAGAGCCTAACGCGTCGGAGGAAGGCACACAGGGTCCCCAGCTCCAATTGGACCAATCAGTAGACGCCTGAGCCAGCGGACATTGCAATGTGAAAGTGATAGGGAGAGT
>BRDA01046254.1:0-10679 GCA_036984385.1 Crenuchus spilurus
ATGTCATCTTGTTTAAGTTCTCTGAGTTTATGATCGTACTTGTGTGACATCTGCTTGGATCAACTATTTCATTAAATATCCACCTTATCTGCACGTATCCTGATTTCCAGCCCTACAAATCCTCACAAATGTCTTAAATTGAGCATTTTTCTTATCAAATGTATGAAATCTGAGAAAACTGCCTGTGAATTTGTTAGCCTTGTACTTAGTAATATGACACATATGTCATTAGTTAATGATTAATTATGATACTGTGGCTGTTTATATTCTAGTATCACCACCACTGATCCCTCAAAGCTTTTGGAATGAGTTGTGTGATGTGTTCAGGTTCAGGATGTGTATGTGGTGTCTCAATGTTGACACTCAACTGTTAACATTATAATAATATATAGACCAACATGAAACATTTTTTAAGTTCATTTGTGTTCATAATTAAGTCATATTTTATATTTATTACACACATAGTGAAATATTAAGCCGTATTTGTTTTAATGTTGATCTTATAGCTCATGAAAATCAGAAATCCAGAATCTCAAATGATTATTTATATATTCATATTATTAATTTGGAGTAAATTACTATTCAAACCGTAGCAACATTAAAACAACAAAAAAAAGTCTAGAAATATGTCACTTTACATGCACTAGTGTAATTATCTTTCTGTTTCTTTAATATGGCTTTTGAAAAACCGTTCAGCTTCTACTTTAAAGGCGATGTTCACATTGTATATTTGAAACATTCACTTGCCTGTTTACAATGACATCAGGTTTCTGGAAACATTGTTCATACATCTTTAGAAACTTTACAGTGAGACTACATCTATTAACAGTACTTAAGACTGTTAAGAATAACGCTTAAGTACTTTTTATTAAACGATTAAGTACCTTCTCAATTAATGATACAAATCAGTTTATAAATGTGACTCAGCTTCTGAGATAACATGAGCTAAGCTCTAAAGAAGCGTTTACCGATGATCATAGGCATTTCTAGCTACAAAATTGCCCCTAAAAATGAGAGGGAAAAAAAGTATTTTTTGAATGTAAGTTTATCTCTCATAAGCTGATTTGTGTGTGTGTGTGTGTGTGTGTGTGTGTGGTCAGCCATGGATATTCCATTTTTTTTCAAGGTTCAGGTGAGAGAGAAAAAGATGAAAATGATGTGGCCCACAGTAGGTGACTAGATGCCCTAAAATTAAATTAAAAATGTGAGTAGTCCTAAATGCTGAAGTCATTATTCCTAAACAGTGAGTGACGTAGCTGTAGAATAGCTCATATGAACAGACTAAAAGCTGAGCTGTCTTGTAGTGAAATGACATATTTAGGCAGTAATTTGTTTTTAGTTATTTATATTAAAGCAGACAATAGAGAATGTCTCTGCTCCAGTTCACAGTTATAGTTCAGGTTGTTTTGTTCAGTGTTACTCAACTAAAAAATAGATTACAGTTGTATGTGCTTGGGGGTCGCAGTCCTACTGTACTAAAAGTATCAAAAAATTTGTGTGTCCCCAGCAGTTTTATTACCATCATATCTCCTGATAAGATGTTAAACATGTAACACACTTGCCACCTGTGTTATAGTTTGTGTCCATCATATCCTATGAATCTGTAAATGGTCTTTATAATATTGATAACAGATTATTAGTATTAGTGTGATTTGAACACTTTACCCACTTTAACTTAGAAATATCTTAGCATTTTATTTTATATCATTTTAAACAATGATATGGTCATTTTGTTCAGTTTTATAACACATTATTACCACAAGACTTAATAAACTTTACATCTGCTCAGCTCTAAGACTACATTATAAAACCCCTCAAGAACCTCCCAGTGGATTAACCTCAACTGAAACTCTCTCTTTCGATAACTAAAAGTGGTTCTTCATGCCAAAAAAAAAACAAAAAAAACCCAGCATGCCTTGTGTACAATAATACATCAAATAAATGTAATATTGTAGAAAAAGTTCACTGTTTCGCAATTTAATTCTAAAAGATGGACTTTATTTTAATTTTATATTCATTAAAGTATTTTAAGTCTTTTTTTTTTGTTTTAATCTTGATCAGTACGACTTATAGCTCATAAAAATCAGAAATCCAGAATCTCTAATTATTACAATATTTTATTTTGAGTAAATTATTATTCAAACAGTATCAACATTAAAACAAAAAAAGGCTTAAAATATGTCTCTTCACACATGAATATAAAAGTATGTATGAGTTTACCTTTTAGGCTTGAATTATGAAGACAAATGAACTTTTTCATTATTTTCTGATTTTCATAGCTACAGTAAACAGCTCGAGCTCTACAGCCTCCACCAGAACATCATCTACTACAGCTTACAGACTCTAAAACCTTCAGAAACCAAAACCCATCCAAAACCACAAAGTCTAGACCAGATCAGTCTGAGAGACTTACTGCTTTGTCCATCACCAGGAGTGAAGGATCCAAGGAAGAGCAAAAAGAGCAACATTTCTTCAGTCACTAGCCTCAGGTTTGTCTGACTGGTGTGAGGGAGAAGTCATGAGGTACTTACTGCTGAAACACCACCCATAGAAACCAGTATTTCCAGTAAAACAGCAACCATATATAGACAATCTGCTTTAATCAGACAAGCTCCGCCCACAACTCTGTTGACCATTGATAACCCTGGATCACTTGAATGTTACGAAGAGATTCATAAGCACTGCGTAACACTTAAAAAGCTAAATTATATATACACATCTCATCTCAGGACAAGTGAAATCTAGCACACATTAGTGCACACTAGTGCATCTAGCACGCATTATTGTACACTAGTGGATCTAGCAAGCATTAGTGCACACTAGTGCATCTAGCACGCATTAGTGCATCTAGCACACATTAGTGCACACATTAGTGCATCTAGCACACATTAGTGCACACTAGTGCATCTGGCACACATTAGTGCACACTAGTGCATCTGGCACACATTAGTGCACACTAGTGCATCTGGCACACATTAGTGCATCTGGCACACATTAGTGCACACGGCACACATTATGGCACACTAGTGCATCTGGCACACATTAGTGCACACTAGTGCATCTAGCACATTAGTGCACACTAGTGCATCTGGCACACATTAGGGCACACTAGTGCATCTGGCACACATTAGGGCACACTAGTGCATCTGGCACACATTATGGCACACTAGTGCATCTGGCACACATTAGGGCACACTAGTGCATCTGGCACACATTATGGCACACTAGTGCCACTAGCACACATAATGGCACACTAGTGCATCTAGCACATATTAGTGCACACTAGTGCATCTGGCACACATTAGGGCACGCTAGTGCCACTAGCACACATTAGGGCACGCTAGTGCATCTGGCACACATTAGTGCACGCTAGTGCATCTGGCACACATTAGGGCACACTAGTGCATCTGGCACACATTAGTGTACGCTAGTGCATCTGGCACACATTAGTGCACGCTAGTGCATCTAGCACACATTAGTGCACGCTAGTGCATCTGGCACACATTAGTGCACGCTAGTGCATCTGGCACACATTAGTGCACACTAGTGCATCTGGCACACATTAGTGCACACTAGTGCATCTGGCACACATTAGGGCACGCTAGTGCCACTAGCACACATTAGGGCACGCTAGTGCATCTGGCACACATTAGGGCACGCTAGTGCATCTGGCACACATTAGGGCACGCTAGTGCCACTAGCACACATAATGGCACACTAGTGCATCTAGCACATATTAATGCACACTAGTGCATCTGGCACACATTAGGGCACGCTAGTGCCACTAGCACACATTAGGGCACGCTAGTGCATCTGGCACACATTAGTGCACGCTAGTGCATCTGGCACACATTAGTGCACGCTAGTGCATCTAGCACACATTAGTGCACGCTAGTGCATCTGGCACACATTAGGGCACACTAGTGCATCTGGCACACATTAGTGCACACTAGTGCATCTGGCACACATTAGTGCACACTAGTGCATCTGGAACACATTAGGGCACACTAGTGCATCTGGCACACATTAGGGCACGCTAGTAGATCTAGGGCACATTAGTGCATCAAAAATTTGAATATTGTGGAAAAAGTTCAGTTGTGTTTATAATTTAAGTTTGTAAAACTTCATTAAAAATAATACTAATTATATGTGAAGTGTAATATAATATGTGCTGATCAACATTAAAACAAAAATGTCTGGAATGTCACTTTACATGTAATTAATATAGACAGTTGAACTTTCTAAATTAAATTACAAACTTAAAT
Source organism: Crenuchus spilurus (assembly GCA_036984385.1). Classification (NCBI taxonomy): domain Eukaryota; kingdom Metazoa; phylum Chordata; class Actinopteri; order Characiformes; family Crenuchidae; genus Crenuchus; species Crenuchus spilurus. The sequence goes on from BRDA01046254.1 coordinate 4,266, forward strand.
AACACAAACTTATTCACAATATTCTAATGTGTGGAGCTGCACTAGTAAATAACATGAAAAACCACTCTGCTGATATGGATAATATGCTGCTGGTCCTCCTTGTGTCACCAACAAAGCTCCAGCTCTATGAGCCTACAAGACCTCTGCAGCTCTCCGGCAGTATCGGACACCAATATGTTAGCAGCAGGTCCTTCAAGTCCTGTAAGTTGAAAGGTGGAGCTGCCAAACTTTGGTTCAGATTGAGATCTGGAGAACTTTGAGGCCACTGTTCGTACTGACCACTGACTTCCACAAGCCATATTGCTTCAGAGATGCTCCGACGCAGTCTGTCCTGATTGAAGTAGCTCAGATCTACATGCCTGCCCAATTCTCCCACATCCAGCACATCATCTACTGAGAATGTCAATGTTTAAAGCCATTCTAGTTGCAGTTATTTATAATACTCTGGTCAGGGCTAATGGGTCAGTAAGACTCTATTGCTTAGAAACTAAGCAATGAATGAATACAGCATTTACCCCTTAATCACTTCCAACAGCTACTGAGCGAGCATCCATCCATCCAATCCCATCCAGATACATCTGATTCCATCTTGTGTGGCTGGATGCAGAGTGAAGCTGTCTTTGATGCAGTACAGTGCTTGTCAGTTGGCTTCCTGGTCTTACTTTAGGGAGTTTCATCTTGACAAATAGCAATCAGACTATAAATGAATGAGACTTACTGTTATAAGGCCTGTTTACTGTGAAATTTGACAAAACCTAGTGTCCTCTCTCCAAATTGTTATGACAATCCATGCATTTCAAACATCTGAACAGTACTTCACATGGTTTGGAATCTGTGTACTTTAGCCTGTAACACTTTTAGTGAATTACTTTGCAGTAAATGTGGCATTAATTAAAGTTAATTTGATCAGTATTTAAATGCATGGAAGGGACAAGTGTGAAGGTCAATTTCCTTTGTGTGTAACACGGTGCAGAATGAACTGGCTCTGCTAATGACTAGCTATGATTAAGAAGCCATTCTTAGCATGTAGTTCTGTGGGTGATCTATGAGACTCTACTAATTAACAGTGAACTCATAGTTATCCATTAACTACGACCACAGTATAACGTTTGACCATTTATTGTGTTTTTTTTGTCTGTTTACAAGCAAAAACTTGTCTCATAAGTCAAATCTTAATTACATAAACCAGAACAGTGAACGGGGTGTATTTGTAGATGATGAAGATGAGGATGTTCTAGCTCTGTGGAGGAAGATCTGTTCATTATGGGCTCTTGAGCTGGCTGCTTCTGCTGCTCGTACTGCTGCTTCTACTGTTGTAAGAAGCTCGAGAAGAAGAACTGGACTCCATAGGAGATGAGACAGACAGTCCCAGACCCAGCTCTATGGTCCTTATGGTGGGAGACTGCAGGGCTGAGCCTCTGGGGCTACTCTTAGCTGAGGAACCTGCAGATCTAATACAAACAAACACTATAAACACAACAAAAATGGCATTAAAGCTTACACTTCATATCAGAATAGTATGGAATGAACTCGGCCCATTACAACACAGACGCCACCTTACAGGGTGATCCCTGATACTTTCCTCATTGCTCCTGTGTTCAGTATAGAGGTTAGCTGGTGCACTGTGATGTGTTGATTGCTGGAGTTGCCGTTCCCCTCTGGCATCAATGGTCTGTAGGGTCTGTTATGCTGTTGGGATTTACTGAATGTACCAGAAGTCCATTCTAAGCACTTATTCACTACATCAGCTCTAGAACATCACACAAAGTTAGCCGTTTCTGACTAGCTACCACCCTTTCACGTGGTACCCTGTTATCACGCCCTTTATGGACAAAAGTCAAATCATGTCCTTTGTCCAGGATGATGGTTTTGCATTCTGCTACAACTGACTGGTGTGCTCACTTATGTAAACATGCAGTAAAGCTTGTCTGTGATGTCCCAGACAGAGTTAATTCCAAACCAGGGGAGGTCCTAATATTCTGATTTGGCTGGGTATATTGCTTGTTTGTATTTGATTGTCTACACCCTAAAACTGAACGGCTACAACAAACACCCTTATGGGAACCTCAGTTTGCCACAATGGAAAAATTTATGGAACCTCCACACAGTAAATATGTCAGTGTTAAAACAACACTATTAGAGTTAAGTTAACACTGAGGGTGTCAAAATGTAACACTATCAGTGTTAATTTAACTCTAATAGTGTTGATTTGAACCCTTTCCTTGAGGAACTGAAGCATGCTGATGTATGTATGACACTGAAGTCAGTGATGTAGTTAGAGGTTCCTGCAAAGCTTTTTAATGGTCCCTCCAGTAAAATCCTTTATATGGGAAGGTGTCTAGAGGCCCCTAAGGTGTATTTTTCTGTTTTTACAGTGTATATTTTTTACTTTTTTGTAAATACACTGGAGTACACAGTGAATCTTGATCATTTAAAATGAAGTCAAAAGAATGTGATCAAATCATGGTGAAATATGAGTGTTCGCTGTGTACCTGAGACCTACATTCAAACTGAATGGCTGTGTTTACATGTATTTAACAATCTGAAAACTGCACTTGTCTAATCAGATAATGATAAACACAAGTCAGACAGGAACCTGGTTTCTGCTTTATCAGTGAATACCAGAAGAAGAACAATGTGATGACTGGCAATCAATCATCATGCCAGCAAAAAAAGGCAGAAAACATTTGTCTGAAAAGTGGTGGGGTGTCCAGAGACTCATCCTGTGCACTCCTTTAAAAGCCAGCCAAAGCGATTTAATCAAAACGGCTTCTTAAAAATGTCTTCACGAAGATATATATATGGCCATTTAACCCCGCCCCTTTTATCAACTCTCCCCATCACTATCACTTACAATGTCGCTGATTCTCCTGGGAGGGGGCAGATGAGCACAGGCCTCCTCTGATACCAATGATGTCAAGCCCCTTTTTTCCAAACTGCAGGTGATACATCACCGCCGGCCAGCTAGCGTGCTTGGAGGAAAGCGCAGGTTCCCAGTTCTGATGGCCGAGTCAGTGGACATTGCTTATAGTGTTTGGGAGAATGTGCCATCTTGCCCACCCAAAGAGAGAGCATGACCAATTCTGCTCTCTCGGGGCCCCGACTGCTGATGGCAAGCTATATAATTGGGATCTGAACAGTGCCAGTGACAGTGCCTTAGTCCGCTGAGCCACTCAGGGACCCCGCAGTGTTTATTTTTTAACAAATAGCTTACATGTAATGAGTGGTGGTTCATTCTGTGCTGTGTTTAAACACTCAATCAATAGACGCCTGTGCTGTAATCTATCTTCAGACACTGGACTCTTCCAGTCCAATAGAAACACATCTTCTTACTTGCAGTATCACAATATACTGAACTGTAACACCTGCAGTATGATACATATCATACCAACACACAGCCCTGTTTATATGACAAGTGCTATAAGCAGATAACTGCAGAAATCGGATTCACATCTGATTAGTAAGGTCATGTACACACTCATTGTGTGGGATTTCCATCCCTAGGTGATAAAGTGCACTGCAAAAGAGAAACGATGGTGGCAGATAGTGTGGGATGCGAGTCTGTGGAAGCTTTTACCTCAGAGATGCAGAGCTGCGCGCTGAGCTTGTCTGTGAACTTTGTCGACTAGATGGAGTAGATGCAGGAGAGGGGAGGGACAGACTGGCCTGCAAAAGAAAACATAATCCACTAAAACTGGACTGGAGAGTCAAACCAGTTCACTCTGTAATGCAGGCAATGACACAGAACTCAGAGTCTTCTTACAGTCCCTTATCGTTTATCTACACACACTTCAGATGGTAGATTACCATTATTAACAGCACTGAGGTTTATATCAGGGTTAGAATGAGGGTCAGGTTTAGGATCACTAATATTTGGGTTAAAGTTTGCTGTGATTGTCAGGTTAAGGTTTAGAGTGAGTCTAGGACTTAGGGTTAGGTTTAGGATTCGGGCTAAGACTGAAAGCTTACAGAATAGCTGTGTGTCCACCACAGGCAGAAATAACCTTTTCTACATAGTCTACTGCAGAAGGGATGTAGCATGTTTGGGGACTGCAGTGCCTTGTAGCCTCTATACAGGACCAAAGTTCTTCTGGTGGTCTTTGGCAAGTCAGATGGTGCTCAGTGGGGGACAAATCAAGGCTTTGATTGACCTCAGACTGTGCAACTTGTGGTCAAGCATTGTCCTGTTGGAATAAGCAAGAGACGTCTGTAGGTATCACCTCAGGATCTAACACGCGTGATGTGTCGTTAGCTGAATATGAGGGGTGCACATGAAGGCATCCACACAGATTCACGTGTATCCTAAACTCTCCAAATCCGGAGCTGGAGGTTTGGTGATCTCTCTGCTCAATGCAACTGGAAGCAAGGAATACAGCAAACTGTACCTCGGCCCTCCAGGAAAACTAGTTTAAGATGAACGTAATGTGTTTTCCCAGTTTAATGGCCAGCAGTGTACATAAATAAAGAGAATGTGAGCATCTACAGTGGCCCATCAAACTGTTTCAGGCTTGGGTAATTCTTTACCTGCAAGAAGTACATCTGTAAAGTGTCCCGGAGGTCAGGATGCTCTTCCATCACCTCCAAAAGCATCTTATTGATGATCCTATTCGAGTCCTTCAGCTCTTTCAGCTCAATGTCCCTTTCTTCAAAGGTCTCCTCCTTGGTCTTCTTAGCTGAGCGGATTTCCTTGGTGAGTTTGGAACACTGCAGCAGAGGGTGGAAGGAAAACGTTTCAGCTGGTGTTCAGGCATTTGTGCATATTAATGGTGTTATTGTTGAAGCACGGCGAGCCATGCTGTTCAGGTCTGTCATTGTTATGGAGACCAACAAACAGATGGATCTGTTGAGTATAAAATATAAGTCCAACCTGTTTGGTCACCCTGTCTAGTTTATCCTTCTGGGAACAAAGCTCTTTGTTCAAAGCAAGAACGCGTGCTTGAACGTCATCCTTTCTTTCATAATGTGTAGCCTCTTCCTGGAGGAGGCCGTCCAGTGACCTGCTCATACCCTGTAAAGAACATGGCACACAGAACGTTAAAGTGCAGATCTTAACGTAATCGAGGCCAATCTGATATACTGCACCAACCAAAAATGTAAATATTCTCTGATGGTGGGAGTGAAAAAAAGACCTCGTTACACTTGGCTGAACTGAAATGCTCAGCAGAAGATGAGGTTAATCAAAGTTAATTTTCATATTTATGCATTTAATCCACTTACCCCAGCCTCGTCTATCAGCCAAGACGTGTCTGAAGCCCAAATTTAGCTTCTCACAAACTGCAGTATGTGTGGGTGATGTACTTTTACAGAAACAGCCAGAATATTTAGGTGACTACTGAGTTCTAGTGTTTGTTAGAAACTCTAGGAAGCTCTAGGAAACAAAATTTGGACTCCAAACGTGTCTTGGCTAATGATTATATGTTGAAACCATTGGTTTAATGTTCTTTTTTTATTGTCACTGTGCTACAACTATTTATACAATTACATCATTCAACACATGTACATCCAGTGTACACTCTGAATTGTAATGGCCGAGTCTGTGTTATCATTTTTCAGAGTGCTTCAGTGTCAAACATTGACAAAACTGTATTGTTTGCATTTCGTTAAAGGCTCCAGTTCTCCAGTGATGCATATCTGCTCATCAGACCATGACTGAACAAATCAGATTTGAGCACAGACTTGTTTTTGCATAAAGTCTAATCATAAACTAAACTGAGGCAATCTCTTCAAGACACAAAGGTGCACTTACGTTTATATATACACATATACTGTATTTGTCTTTTTTAAATTAGGGGGAGGTTCACATATTTTCACATTCACATCACATTTACTCATCTATATATGCTGCCTACATCAATTTTCTGATGAAGCAGAGTGTCTTATTGGAATCCCCTGTTCCACCTTAAATGGCGCATAAGTTACATTCAAGCATCTCAGCCTCTCTATAGTATTTGCTGCAGTATTTAAGGTGGAACAGGACATTTCAGTAAAGTATAAATTCAAAGCTAAAATATTGTGTATCTTTTGTAATAATTTTAAACATATTCATTTTTAAAAAGATACATTTAATATCTAAACACAACTGATGCTCTAGGTCAGTGATCCTCACAATTTTTTTTTCAAAAGAGCCATATTGACAGATCAAAGTCAAGGAGGGAGCCACAATATCACCCCAAGTCACTCAAATAATGTAAAAAAATAAACAACCCACCTATGGACTAAACCTTTGCGCACTGAATATATTGCTCTAGCTAGCTTACAGAATCGCTGCTACCGTGTAGTCACCCTGCTGTAGGGTTGCCAGGTCCAACTAAAATATCCTGCCTAAAGTCAGTCCAAAACCCGCCCTTTAGAAGCTTAAACTAGCCCAGAATATGTCTGTCACACGTTTGAAGCGAATGGCAAAACAACTGTGTA
>BRDA01046257.1:0-14827 GCA_036984385.1 Crenuchus spilurus
ACTGTCTGTTAGAAGGAAACGAAGCTCCCATCACGCTGGTATCGGATCCTGTAGTATCGGAGCACTTTTATGAAGACGAGTACAAGTACACGCACATGGTATCGGACAGATACCCAATGCTGGTATCGGTATCGGTGCATCCCTAATTTTTAAATCATGAAAAACCACGGAATGTCCAGAAGGTTCATAATGTCCAAACTTTTGACTGGTACTGTATATGATATGGCACTGTTCAAGCAGTTCAAGTCCCCACACCCCTGTACTCAAGTCAGTTGTCCCCGTCCCCCCATCTCTGAAATCAAAATTTAGTTCTGTTGGACTGGAAGGCAGCCTGTAGGATTAACGGATCAGTGGCAGTATCAGACGAGTGGAGAATTACAGCTGTAATCTGGCTCAGACCCACCGCCCAGATCCAAAGCCCAACACAGCTCATACAGCAGGTCAGCACCCAGCCTGCAGCGGGACCGGATTAGCAGAGGAAGAGCCATGATCCTCCTGTCTGTAACTCTGCCAGAGACAGCAGCATAAACACTGATCATCTCCTCCTCCTTTTCTCATCACACCATCCTCCTTTTCTGTGTTCAGACTGTGAGAGTCAGATTCAGATAGTGAAACACTTTACATCAGGTCTGAACCCGTCAATGTGATGTGTTTGATGATACAGGAGTTATGATATACTGTGGTATACTGTAATACTGTGAGTTAGGTGATATATTGTGATATTTTACATCTAATTTTAGTAAAACTGTCAGCGATGTGTACTTACACTTCTTGTTTGATGTGGAAGAGGCTAATGGCTGAAGATGGAGTACAGCACTTCCATCTAGTGGTCATAGGTTTAAACACAACACAAACTGAAACAACAGTCTTTACATATAAACTATTGACTATAAGTACTGTGTTTATGAGAATCAGTATAAGAAAATATAATATTTATATATTATATAGTACTTAAATGTATCGGTATTTGAATTTGCATTGTCCTAAAACACATTTGATGAGAATTATTTACATTTTCCTAATAAAAATGGCTAATTTGCATGTTACAGTCTCAATAATGATTAACAGAGTTCACAAACGTCTGTCCTGCTGAATCTGGACCAATATCATGTCTCATTAGTGCTGTGCAGCCTGAAATAAATTATTTACTTTACTTTAATTATTTAGATCTAAAAATGTAAAAGCTGCTACGGTACATTTGTAGTGTTTAACAGTAAATTAGAAGCCTGTGTTATATTACAGATCATTAAACACATTTTCTGATCATTTGAAGGTCATTTTACTAAAAACATTCATATGGTGTATTTATTTGATATGGTTACTGTCTGCAGTAAAGCTCAGTGTCTAAAGGCTGTTACTGTGTGCATGTGTTTGAATTAGAAAGTTACTCACAGCCTACAAAATACCAGTGCAGGATAATCAGCCACTCTGCTTTGGCTTCAGGTTGTGTTTGGCTGTGTGAGGGTTTGGCTGTGCGAGGGTTTGGCTGTGTGGTGTGCTTTGGCAGGCTGGTTGTTAGTGATTTGGCTCCGGCTCGGTGATTTGGCTCTGTGGAGCTGTTCGTAGCTTATGGAGCTGATGTTATTATAGCTCTGAGCAGAACAGCTGGGTTAGCTCACACAGGGCGGGACTGTAGCTAACAGCTCAATGCTAATGTGAAGTGAACCTTTAATAAAAGTCTGAGGAATAACAGCTTTTTATTAGAGACTAATGCATTTTTAATGGACACTCATGTTGTCCTATCTATCTATCTATCTATCTATCTATCTATCTATCTATCTATCTATCTATCTATCTATCTATCTATCTATCTCTCTATCTCTCTATCTCTCTACTGACTGAAATGCATGTTTGTATTTGTGATGTGATCCACATTTCCAATTTTCAATCAGAGAGTGCTGTGGGCGGGGCATTGGGCCAGACTACAGAAGTGTAGTTTATCTCTGTGCATAAATAAGCAAAGAAATAAAAAAATAAAATAAACCCTTTCTCAACGTGGCTGATTCTGATGGTCATAAAATTGCTAAATCAGCTCTGATTATCATTCAGGACTGATAATTAATTGGACCACCCCGATTTTTTACAGTAACTCTTAATCCACTTACACATACAACACTCATCATCAGTGAGTAACACACACTAGAACTCAATACTCACCTTAACAGCTAAGTGGTTTCTGTAAAAACACACCACCAGAACTTCTGTGGTGTTGGTTTGTAATGTTAGCCTTGCAGACATGTCTCAACTGATCGACTACTTCAGGACTAAGTAGGAAAATATGTAAATTTGACTTCTGGGTGAACCATTCCTGTGTGTATAGACGTGTCTCCTGTGAGTGAGCTGAGTGAGATTGGCAGGTTAAAACAATGTGTGTTGGTATGTGTTCAGTAATCTCCCCATGGTAATCCTCTGTGTAGTGTGTGTGTGTGTGTGTATCTCGACTGGGTAAACACACACACACACACACACACACACACCCCAGTGTTCTCGTTCACTGAGTTTTGCTGAGAGAACCTTCAGCAGAATGAGAAACACTTTTTTTATTCTTTCATTTCATATTCCTGCCTTTGAAATAAGGCCTCAGTCTCTCAACTTCTCTCTCTCCCTCTCTGACAGTCTTTCACACTCTCTCTCTCTCTCCCTCTTTCTCTCTCTCCCTCTCTCGCTGTCTCTCTCTCTCTCTCTCTCTCACACACACACACACACACTCTCTCTCTCGTTAAATATTACACCCCCCCCCCCATCACTACCTGCTGAGGAGACTTTGTTGCCGGCAGCATGGTTGCTATGGTAACACTGCTCTGACAGATGTGGGGTGTGTTGTTTTTGTCCTCCTCTCCTCCTGGTTCACTCGTTCCTCTCTGAGTTCCTGCACTGAGACTCTGCTGACTGCATTAAATACATCCACACTGTCCAATTAACACTAATTAACACGTCTCAGTCTTGTCTCAGTGAGCTGAGGAGAGACAGTCAGAGCTGAGACTGATGTGAGACGTGATCACTGTAATCACACACACCAGCTGATATGGTAACATAACTGTGCTGCTCCTAAAACATGTTTATAATCATTTTCCAGCTTCTGTTTGATGCTAAACTGCTGTAGGCTGAGTGGGTGTGGCTAAATTGGTATTTTAATACATACTGTTCACTCTTCAGTCGTGTTTGTAAACGGAAGTAAAAATCTCTCTCTCTCTCTCTCTCCTTTTTGTTCTCTCTTTTTCTCTCTCTGTCTCTCTCTTTCCCTCTCCTCTTTCATTTTCTCTCTCTCTCTGCTATGCTGGATTGCTCCTGTCACCTCTGCACTGCTGTTTAATCACTCAGCTGTGATTCAATTAGCACTTAATATGGGCAGAATGGGTGAGAGAAAAAGAGAATGAGAGAGAGGGAGAGGGGCGGGGGGGAGGGGGGCAGTTAGAGAGAGAGACTGAAGCATCTCACTATTCATAAACACATCTGTATTCATTATGCACAGATGACTAAAAACTCATTAAAATTTGGACGCTGCTGGTGAGATTCTGATTCTTACAGAATATGTTTATCAGTACAGATCAGATCATTTACTGTGTAATCAAACATCAGACACTGCACAGAGTCACTCAGATCACTTTCAGTACAGTTATCAAGAGATTTACTCACATAATGATGAACAATACACATTGTATGTGTGTGTGTGTGTGTGTGTGTGTGTGTGTGTGTGAGAGAGAGAGATAGAGAGAGAATATAGTGTGTGTGTGTGTGTGTGTGTGAGAGAGAGAGATAGAGAGAGTATATAGTGTGTGTGTGTGTGTTTATAATGTGTGTGTAGTGTGTGTGTGTGTGTGTGTGTGTGTGTGTGTGTGTGAGAGAGAGAGAGAGATAGAGAGCGTATATAGTGTGTGTGTGTTTATAATGTGTGTGTAGTGTGATGATGTCACTCACTTAGTGTATTATTAACCTGATGTGATGTCAGTGCTGATTTATGAGAAACGGTTGAGATGTAAACACAGCTCAGAGGTCACTTCCTGTGTGACTGACTGGACGCTGTCTGCAGGTGTAAGTCTGCTTTAGGAAGCAGAAGCTGGACCTGCTGCAGGTTGTCCTGTACAGGTAAGCACATTCTGGCTTTTAGACTTGAACAGGTACTGTTTTAGGACCACTATGACTCTGCATTGTATTTAAAATATTTTGAAGTGCATTTTAACACAGATGGACTGATGTGGACATTCATGTTTACATCATAAATAAACACAATGTTTACATTCACTGAGCACTGTAGAATGAAGGACTATAATACAATTTAACATAATATAAAACTACTAGTGAATTATAAATAACAGTAATAATAGTGATAGTAGTGACACCTGTAGGTTTTTAAGTACAAAAGATGTTAAAGAGCCTATATTCTACACTCGCTCCTCCTGATCCACGTATGATTCTTGTGTGTCTTTATGTATTAAAACAGTCATAATTCATTTGACATCATTTCTAACTTTAGAATTACACAAACTGTTTTTGTTACTGTAACCGTTAAAGCTGTGTTCTGATTGGCTCATTCAAAAAGCAGCCCAGGGTGAAACACTTCAGAGTGAAAGGGGCGGGGCTAAACACTAGGCTGAAAAGGCAGGTATAAGTGAAATAAACATTCTAGTTCTAATATCCTCTTAAAGCTCGATTTTTTAAATATCCATGGGTTATTAGAACAGGTCTTATTTGCATATTTAATTGTAATTTTGGGAAAACTAATAAAATTGTATTTGTAGGAATATTAATAATATTCCTAATCAGTGGGCAAATATTAAAAAATCTTATTCCACAAATGATTTTATTCAGTAGTAGTGCCTTATGTATTGGTATTGTATTGGTCAGCTCTGCTTCAGGCTGTATTGATGATTGTTCATGTCCACTTTACTGATCTCAGTCTGAGAATGTGTGCGATCATGGAGACACACCTTAAACTTTATTACGTGTATTGATCTGATTTCCTGTTTTACGACCATGCCAGCAGGCTGTGTTCCCATGGCGGTCAGACACTATGAAAAATGAATGGACTACATTTACAGAGGGAGTGGAGGGGGTGGGTTTGGGGGGTATTTTATGGGGGTGTCAGTAACAGAGCATTCAGGTCATAACATAATGTTAAGCACACCCTACTGACTTACATTATTATTATCAACATTACCCCAGGAGATCAGAGCTCCTCTGCTTAAACTCCATCCAGTTAGAACCCGGCTCTAGATCATGCATTTTGGATGTGCATTTGAAGATAGAAATAATGGATGTTCTTGATGATGTGTAATATCATCATTATCATTATCATTATGACCGCAGGCGGAGTGATGTATGTCACAGTGGGGCTTCTGTAGAATTAATGAATTATTAATTATTTATGATTTATTAGAACAGTCAGAAAGGCTTTATGATGATAATTCTGTTTCAGATAAAATTTCACAGTTAATAGAAATAAACAGAGGAACAATTCAGTCAAACCTGCTTTGACTGGGCTGTATCTGTTCTGGTTCTGGAGACATTGTTAGAGACATTGAAGACATTTTAAAGGACTGAGACATTGTTAGAGACATTGTTAAGGACTGAGACATTGTTAGAGACCTTGTTAAGGACAGAGACATTGTTAGAGACCTTGTTAAGGACAGAGACATTGTTAAGGACTGAGACATTGTTAGAGATGTAGTTAAGGACAGAGAAGATAGAGATAGAAGTCTTGTTTCATATGATGCGTATGATGATACAGAAGGAAATCTAATTTAAATAAAATCTGTCAGTGGAGGATCTTAACACAGTAAAGGTTTGAGTGGTTTTACTAAATGTAACTCTGTAATATAGTGACTAATAAAGGTTTGCTTACGTCATCTCTGGTCCATGTGCTTATATCTGACAGTGATGAATGATGGTTCTTGATGCAGTGCTGTCTGAGGGATCACAGATCACAGATGTTCAGCTTAGACTTGTGTCCTTTACACACTGAAATTCCTCCAGATTCCTTTAACTGTTTAATAACGTTATGCTGTAGAGGACAAATATGTAAATCACTTTCAGTGTTTCTTTGAGTAACATTGTTTTTAGCCATTTCAGTCATTTTCTCACATATTTGTTGACAAACTGGAGATCCTCTGCCTGTCTTTGCTCCTCACTGTTTTGTGTATTTGTACCAAATTACAATTACAATCACCTGGTTGAAATCATATCATTATTATTTTTTACCTCATCACTAGCTCTAAATTGCCCCTGTCCCAACTGTTTCTGGAATGTGCTGCAGGTCAGAAATGCAGGAACGGATATATAGTAACAAATGAAATGAAGGAGAGCAGATAAAACATGAAGTTTCTTGTGTTCAGACTGTAATGAAATAAAAGTCCAAGTAAATATAAGAAACATTTATTTGGTTTGGTAGATTACAACACTTCCATCTAGTGGTTGGGGAGGTTACATTTAACAAGCAATGAACCACCAGTCTATACATATAAACTATTAATTAAAATATATTCTGTGTGGGAGATTAAACCTGTAGGTTAATATTATGTCTTTTGGCTGATTTTTCTTACATACAGTTAAGCTGATGCCACACACACACACACACACACACACACACTCTGGAGTTTTAAAATGAATAGAGAAGTGAATGAAGATTGTGTCCTTCACTAAGAGTACTGTAGACACAGCAGAGTGAACACATTCAGTCTTTATATTTAATTATCACTACACACTGTTTAGTATTAATGTATTAGTGAGGACACTCCACTTACATCAATACTAAACCTAAACCTACACCTGACCTAAGTAACCTAAAGGATATCTGTAAAATGTCCACACTTCTACAGATTATACCTGTATACCCATCATTATGAGGACACAAAGTCCCCACAAAGGCATAAATATGACTACACACTTATTGTACAGACAGGCTGTGTGTTTATCTCCACTCCGCTTCAGTTCATACCACATCTGAGCATCACATTAATATTCATAACCTCTCTCTGTCTATTTCTCTCTGTCTGTCTGTCTGTCTGTCTCTCTCTCTCTCTCTGTATGTGTGTGTGTGTGTGTCTGGTGTGTGTATTTCTCTCCAGATTGACATGTAACACACCTCATGTCATCTGGTCGTTTAACACACTCCTGGTAGGTTGCTGATAGGTGCACACACACACACACACACACACACACACACACACACACGTTATGTTAGACACTGACACACATGACTGCCAATACACACTGCCTGTTTCGTCTCAGTGAGCTCATGACACTGTGTGTGTGTGTGTGTGTGTGTGTGTGTGTGTGTGTGTGTGCGTGCATGCGTGTGTCAGTGTGGGTGTGAGGGTGTACTGTCTATTTCTGAATGTGTGTGTAATTGGATGGCTGGGTTATGTCCAGGGTCTTTAATATAATTTCTATTTCCAAGCATGGGCGTGGTTTATTTTACATGAGCTGGGGGCGTGGTTTGTATTAATTAAGCTGAGGTATAGTTAATATTAAATGAACAGAGGACATAATTAAATTACATGAGCTGGGGGCGTGGTTTATATTGGAGCATGGTTCATATTAAATGAGCTGGGCCCCTGGTTTATTTAAATGAGATAGGCGTGGTTAATTTAAATTAGATGGCCGTGTTTTATTTAAATGAGCTGGGGCGTGGTTTGACAGCAGTCCTGTGAAATGTGCAGTAAATGAGGTCGCTGATCTTGGCTGGATGTACCAGAGCTGCTAGTGTCAGCGTGTTCTACAGCGGAGCAGTGTGTGTGTGTGTGTGTATGAGTGTGTGTGGACTGTGTATGAGTGTGTAAATGTGCTGAAGGTGACAGTGCTGAAGCAGCTGTCGGGGGGGTTTGGTGGCTGGTGATGTATCTGCCCCGGGGGGATCTGCTCAGCCTCGGGGTTCTTCAGCAGAACATCCTTACACACTGCAGTGGGTGCTGACAGGAGGGACGAATCTTGACCTACACACACTCGAAGCTTCATCCTCAGCTGATTGGACATTACAAGTCCATTAATCCTGTGTGGTCACTGTTCATATGGTCAATCTGACTGTAAATGACTGCAAGATTGTACATTAACCTGAAATGAGATGTGAGATGACCTCACAGACAGTCATCTGCTCAGACAATATCTTAGTATTAGCATTAATATTAGATCTGATTTAATCTGATTTATTATCTGTGATTTAGTGTTACATACACCTGTCAGCTTTGATTTTAAAGGGTTAAAATGTCTAGAGCTGATCAGCTGATATCATTTAACTACAAACAGTACAATCAATAAACCAAAGACTATTATTTTGAAAACTGATACAGAAAATTAATATGTAAATTATTATTAAATAAATGTGAATATTAATGACCTCTGTACATCTGTGTGTAGAGTTTTATTTCAGGAATTAAGTTTTGTTTACTTGTGATATCAGTGCTTTAATATTATTCTGTAAAAACTCTGTAAAATCATTCAGTGTGTCTGAAATATCAAATATATACACACACTTACTCACTTTTATTATATGTGGTCATTATTGATTAGTTCTGAGTAGGTTTGATCAGTGTTGATCTGTGATTGTGGTTCTGCAAAAGTTCTCCATCAGGACAGATGGAACACGTCTCTGTGATCCTCTTCATTTAAAAAGTTTATCAGCAGCAGCGGAGAACAGCAGACCTTTACCTACATCTGTGTGTGTGTGTGTGTGTGTGTGTGTGTGTGTGTGTGTGTGTGTGTGTGTGTGTGTGTGTGTGTGTATACGTGTGTGTGTGTGTGTGTGTGTGTGTGTGTATACGTGTGTGTGTATACAGTGTGTAGTTTATGGATCATTAAACAGTGTGTACTCTGTAGCCTCTGTGCAGGTGGGTGTGTGACCCCCTTATAATGGCTCCATTTGTCCTCATTCAGCCCAAGGACAAATTCTGTCCTACCACATCCCTGTAGTAATAATAATAATAATAATAATAATAATAATAATAATAATGTATTTAGCATATTTCACATTTTGAGGTGCAGATGTTTTACAGTGAAGAGGACTCCCCCCCCCTTATTACTGACTGTTCATTTATTTTCTCTGTACAGGACAGGGTCATTTATTTGGGGTCACTTAGGTCGCTCCGTAACTCCCCTCTGAGAGCAGGACAAACCCCCAAGTGTATTCAGTTGTACTTAACACTGTATTCACCTGTATGTGTTCTGATGTGTGTGTGTGAGTGTGTGTGTGTGTGTGTGAGAGAGAGATAGAGAGTATGTGTCTCTGTGTGTGTAAGAGAGAGTGGATGATCCAAACAGTCATTCTGTTAAACAGCAACATAAAGAAACCTATATGTATAATATTTATAATCACTGCAAAAAAACTCTAATAATAAAAAAAATTATAAATAATTTGGAACAGTATGGAAAATGGAAAAAACAGTGTTTCTTACATTAACCTTGACTTTGATTTCAAATTTCATTTTTTAATTTACTGCATGCTGCCTTCATTTTTACAGGGACGTTCATGTATTTTTCAACAAGACAATACAAAAGCTCATGCTGCACACATTACAGAGACATGTCGGTAGAAGATGGATGGATGGATGGATACTTTATTGATCCTGAGGGAAATTAACGAAACTTAATTAAACTTAGTTAAAAAAGAAAGAAGAGGGTTTGGGGGTACTATCCTGTCTGTAGAAGAAGAGGGTTTGGGGGTACTGTCCTGTCCTGTCTGTAGAAGAAGAGGGTTTTTAGGGTACTGTCCTGTCCTGTCTGTAGAAGAAGAGGGTTTGGGGGTACTGTCCTGTCCTGTCTGTAGAAGAAGAGGGTTTGGGGGTACTGCACTGTCCTGTCAGCAGTTCTGATCTGTCCTCAATAGAGAATGTTGGAGAGTTTACAAATGACAACCCTGTCCTTTGTACACCTTAAGACATGTTCACAGACAAAATAACACCTGAAACACTTCATCAATTGGTGTCCTCGGTGACTTAACGTTGTGAGAAGAAAAGACAACATTACAAAGTGGTAAATTACTGTCCCAACTTTTATGGAAAGTGTTTTAGGTGTGAAATGCAGGAATGGATGTAAATTAACCAATGAGATTAATTTGAGCAGATAAAACATGATCTTGTGTTCAGACTGTTTGTAATCAAATAAAACAATGTAAAAAACATGTTGTTATTTGTATTTTCCAGGCAGTTTTTTACTTTTCCTGATTTGTTATAAAACATTTGTACCTCTGTGAGGTGTCTGGCTGATCAGAGTACTGGGGAGGAGTGAACAGTTATTCGATGTCTGTGCCATACATCCCTCCATACACACATTAGTGTCAATCTTCACCTACATGTTGACACTGTAAGTCACACTGATGTAATGAGTTTAGTAGTGTGTGGACAGTGTAATGGTCTATAGTGTATAATAATGGCTATAATAACAGCTGCAGGATGTTTATGTTTGATCTGAATGTTCAGGGTATATTTTACTGCTTTAATCTTTGCAGTGTGGCACTAAACCTAGCCTCACACTCACCTTCACCATATATGGACATGACTTTACACCTCTATACCCCTGTGACTGCTGTGCTGCCATCTGGTGGTCAGTGTAGAACAGCTTCTGTCCCTCATTTATTCTTAAAACAGAGTTTACTGAGATGTTGTTATTGAACTGAATGGATTTAATTTTCATGATTAAAATTAAATGATTTTAAACCCAGTGTTCGTTAAGGTTAAAATAAAATACTGTATTCAGTTTAATTCAGTTCAGTGGATGGACTGTTTTCTGGTTTGTTTTTATAAATGTCCAATAAAACATGAATTAAAATGTATGTTTAGTTTAAACAATGGTTAGATGATCATTTGTATGATTAAAACATGTTAAATTATCTGCTGTGTGTCAGAGTTCTGTCAGTTCCTCTGTGTGTCAGCAGGGGGCGCTGAAGCTGCAGAGCTCAGTAATATTAACTCTTTATGCTCTAATGCAGTAATGAGCTCATTACTATGTTCCACTGATTCAGTTACTGTAGCTGAAGACTTTTACTCTTTTATTTCATTATAATTCTAATCTTCAGTCTAAGGAAGGTGGAATTCAAATGGTGCGTGTGTGTATGTGTGTGTGTGTGTGTGTGTGTGTGTGTGTGTGTGTGTGTGTGTGTGTTAACTACATGCATAGAGGACACACATGAAGGCATTAAGCCTGAGAACTGTGTGTATGTGTATACAGTGTGTGTGCACAGTGTGTATTAATGCTACAGGCTTAAAAGGACACACATGAAGGCATTAAGTCTGAGATCTGTGTGTGTGTGTGTGTGTGTGTGCGTGTGTGTGTGCGTGTGTGTGTGCAGTGTGTATAAACACTACAGGCATAAAGGACACACATGAAGGCATTAAATCTAAGAACAGTGTGTGTAATTGTCTGGAGGCGGAGCTTACCCTCATTAGATATGCGAAGTGAATGGAAATAATGGAAGCGTTTTAATTAAGAGGATTTTAGCTGAGAGCGGAGCGTCGTTCTTCTCTTTATCTCCTTCATCCGATTAGGAGATTTCAGCTCATCTGGAGCAGGATGAGCCCCCCCCTCCCCTAATAGAATTAGGCTGCTCTCTCTCAGGTTGTTTTTGTGGGAGCTGCTTTCTCCTCAGAGACTTCATCTCCTGACTTTATTCACATGGTTCTGTCTCTGCTGCTTTTCAGGAAGTCTAGTTAAACTCAACACATCCAGCAGTCTGATTTATCAGTTCTATTACAGTTAGCACTATGCTAACTGGTGTACATACGCTTCCATTACTTGTTAGCTACGTTAGCCCTGTAGTTTTAGTTTAAACTGCAGAAGTGTTCTTAAGGGTCCAAATATGCCTTGTGGGTGTGATTTTACAACAAATGTTATAGTTAAATTTACTTATAATTAAACTATCACTTTAAAGCTGGATCACAGCTGCATAATGCACACTGCAGACTGTGATGTCACACTCACAGCGTTTTGTCCATTGTGTCCAGTGCAGACTTCAATATTGACCGTCTGCTGGAGTTTGGGTTATTTCTGGACCCCCGGGCAGAGGAATGCTTTCAGAGAGAAGAGTGTAAAGACACGACTGGGATAATATTTACTCTCTCTCACACACTCACACACACACAGGCAATGAGACAGTCTGTGTGGTATTCTGTAAACAGCTCACACTCATTTCTGTATCTACAGTGAAGATGTTCTGGGTGATATCTGTAAATAAATATAACACAACATGTTCTTCTTAAATCACCTGTCAAACTCAAGGCCCGCGGGCCAAATGTGGCCCACCACATCATTTTTTGTCTTGTCTTGTACATGATTGTCTTATAATAAGTTTACTGTATGCTCCTTCAAAACACGTCGACCGTAAACTACATCTCCCATAATGCATTTCAACGATATCTCACCAGCAGTCGTGCATTCAATGCGTCAGTGACTTCTGCAGTGCGTTTCAGCACCTTCACTTGGAGTTAATTGCCCCGGTGCACAAGGTGGTACCTCTTCCGGTTAGCGAGTGGTCTGCATTGTTGTTTGTGGTTGTAGTAGTTGGGGGGAGAATTGCCGGCAGAAATAGATAGCGATAGCAGTCATGAGTGTTTTTAAGGTAAAGGAGAAACAAATAACATACCATCACATAACATAACGTCAAAAGAAAAGTCTCTGATCTACTTGTGTGTGTTCAAGAACAGGCAGCATCACCTCATTGTTTTGTAAAATGATGCTTCTGTCATGTGCCGTAGTCCTGCTCCCCTTGAATATTGAATACATAATAAATACAGAAATAGATAACTAACAACATAATAAGGTGTAGTTTCACTTATTTAAAAATATAATGCATTCTGTTACATTCATACTGTTAATCTGACCCTTCGAGGCCAACCATTACACTGATGTGGCCCTCAGTGAACATGAGTTTGACACCCCTGCCCTAAAACAAGAGCAAAACACCTGACCCCGATCTGCTCCCCCAGCACTGCAGATGATGAGATAAAGACAGAGGCAGAGTCAGACTGAAGCTTTTCTGCTTTAACAGGGCTGTAAATGTTTCTGTTTCCTTTACTCAGAGCTGGAGACAGGGGGTCAGACTCGGGACCAGGATCATCATTAACCAGAATAACTGATCTGACCTTGTCTACATCCAGAACATCTTCCTCAAATGTTTCAAAATAATAAGATGTTTACAAATGATGTACTGAAGCTCTCTGTACTGACCCCTATCAGAGGGGTTATGATAAACATTCTTTATTATACTTACAATAACATGCTTTATGTTAATACTCTCTAGTGTTCATGCCATTTATATTCTTATTAACAGTTTTATTAGGTAACACAGCCTGGTTATGTACTTTTAAAACTACATATATTTGAATAGCCATGTCCATTCCTTGTTTGGAGTGTGTGCAGTTCTAGTGGCATTACACAATCAAGCACACAGTAGTGTTTAGTAATGTTTATAGTCAGAAAAATTTATTATTTTTTTGTTTTAAGAGGTGTCATCTAAATCTTTACAGTGTGTGTGTGTGTGTAATAATGTTTGTGATCTGATAACAAACACACTGTCCCTGGTCAGTCACGCCTCAGCCCACTGCATCCAGACATGTCTCCATGGCAACATAGACACATACCTACATGATACGAGTCAGTGTGTGTGAGTGTGTGTTGCAAGTTTTGCGTTTACTGCTGTTTCTGCTGCAAAATCATAAGAAAGTGAAATCTGGGGGAAAATAAAACCCCCACACTCATTCTAGGCTAATGTAGCTAAGAATAGAAGAGTATGAACACATGAGCATCTCTAATAGTATTGATTATGTTTCTGATACTGTGTGATACACTGTTATCTGTAAAGATGTTTTCTGTTTGGTTAGTAAGTCTGTGATCATGTTCTGAATAGAAAGAGTCTGATTCTGATTTATTTGGATCTTAATAAATGTGTTTATGGACACCAAAGTGAATTGCTGTGATGGTCACGATGCAGCTCTCTCGTTTTTGTGACGACCAAATGTTGCTGAGTCTGCTGGACGCACAGTGGCAGTCCAGAAGAGGAATAGACCCTGTCAGGAGCTTGTGTTTCTAAGGGGCTCCTCATTTACGGTTCTCATCCTGTAGTAGGATCATGTCCACAAAGCTGTTTATAGGTTTACAGTGTTTTGGAATGAGATGCTTAATATAAAGTATTGTAATATTGTACTGTAGAATTTGTCTCACCAATAACACACAACATCAGTCTGAATCAAGAGTGTTTTCTAAGGGTGTGTGTTTGGTGTGTTTTGTGTGTTTTTGGGCTGCTCGTGCGTAATTCCTCTGAAAACTTCAAAGGGCTTCATGCCTCTTCCATCCATAAAACCCCCAAAACTCTACTGAAGTGTGTGTGTGTGTGTGGTGGAGATGTGACTGCATTTGGCTGGGTTGTACACACAGAGAGAGTTTCTTCTGGCCAGTTAAAGCAGCTCCTCTAGTTTTTGGTGATTTACATGTAAAAATGTTCTTTACTTTTACAAAGAGCTGCACTGACCTGCACGTCAGCCTCATTTACACTGAGGTTACAGAACCTCTATTCTGTAATGTTCTTCTGTTTTATCATTTAGCTCCTTTATTAATTTGTGTGTGTGTTTATATGTTAAACGATAATAATTCATATTTATGATCATTTTTATCACCTTAGAATTAAACAGATTTTACCTTTAAGACATGTATGGAGGGTCAACACTGCTGTAGACTGAATGGGTGGAGCCAAACAGCTATAGGCTGAATGGGTGGAGCTAAACAGCTGTATGGTGAATGGGTGGAGCTAGACTGCTGTATGCTGAATGGGTGGAGCTACACTGCTGTAGATTGAATTGGTGGAGCTACACTGCTATAGGCTCAATGGGTGGAGCTAAACTGCTGT
>BRDA01046259.1:8372-22797 GCA_036984385.1 Crenuchus spilurus
TGTGTGTGTGTGTGTGTGTGTGTGTGTGTGTGTGTGTGTGTGTGTGTGTGTGTGTGTGTGTGTGTGTGTGGTCTGTGTACCTCCTTTGAAATGATAGTCTTACCAATGGAGGTACGTGTGTGTGTGTGTGTGTGTGTGTGTGTGTGTGTGTGTGTGTGTGTGTGTGTGTGTGTGTGTGTGTGTGTGTCATTCAGAGCAACAGAACCAAACAGATAAACACTGAAGACACATGAGAACTCACTCTACACTTCACACTTTCATGTTGATGATCAGAACAACTCAGAACCTAATGAAGTTACAGACAGTGGAGCTGTCAGGAGTTCATGTCAGGGGGATTGAGAAGAAATCTGCCCTATATAAGCTCTGCATGATCTGCATAATTAAACTGATAATGTGGGAAACGCTCCTGCATGTTGTGTGGATGTCAGAGAGTGCGTCACGATGGTTTTCAGACCTGTTAATCGACAGATCAGAGGTCGGTCAGTTTCACAGCCCAACAGTTCTGTTTCAGTTTCAAAGCCCAACAGTCCAGAAAGTTATAGCTTTCAGCTCTATACCTGAAATTTATACCACTCTATTTCAGCAGTGTTACATTTATGTTTTATATATTTATTAAGCATTAATTTATTAAGCTTTCATGAATAATTAGAGAAATCATGGAGCAAAACCTTGCCATGTGATGTACATAACCAGCCATGCTCTACCTGTGTTGTGGTATTCACCTACAAATAGCCATTTGGGACTGTTGTAAAATATATCCGGGAGATTTCAACCTGAAATCTCCTGTTTGGCTGCACCCCAGACTACCAAGAACTTACTCTTGTGTTTTCCTGGACTAATGACCAGAGCTGGTATAAGGGGAGCTTGTCTGCTCCCAATTTATCCCAATATATCAAAAAATTGTAGTGTCTTTTGTGTCTGACCCAGAAAACATCACTATGTGGATGTTCTCATGAAAGTAGAGATAACCTCTCTGGTACAATCTCATGATAGTAGCTATGAAACACATTGAGTTACAAGACAATTTGTGAGTGGAGTTTAGGAAACGGGGCGGCACGGTGACTTGGTGGTTAGCACATTCGCCTCACAATGCTGATGTCTTGGGTTCGATTCCCCATCTGAGCAGAGTTTCCATGTTCTCCCCGTGTCTGTGTGGGCTTCCTCCGTGGACTCCAGTTTCCTCCCACAGTCCAAAAACATGGAGGACAGGTGAATTGGGTACTCTAAATTGTCTGTCTGTGTGTGCGTGTATGCAGCCAACGATGAACTGGCACCCTGTCCTGGGCTTGGTTGAATAGTGTAATGCCCTGCCCTGCGCCCGGTGAGGGGGTAGGGGACTAACCACGACCCTGATAAGGATTAAGCAGGTGTGATAATGGATGGATGGAGTTTAGGAAACACATTTGTAGGTGTAGCCATTAAAGAAGGCAGCTTTATGTGGAGTTATGAATGAAGACATTTGTAGGCGGAGCTACGAAAGAACAATTGTAAGTGGAGCAATGGAAGAAAACACTTGCGGGCAGAGATATGAAACAACATTGGGGGGGGGCTATGAAAGAACATTTGTGCATAAAGCTTTAAGAGGACATATTTGTGAGTGGAGCGTCAAAAACCGTTTGGGTTAGAGCTACAACATAACATGTGGGCGGGTATAGAGAGGGCAACTGATTTTACTCTTTTAGGCAGTGAACATAAACAATAACATCCTGTTAATTAATACTGTATGTAATTCCTGATCTTTCCTTCAATGTATTTTGAAATATGAATATTTTAAACACACACACAGCATGACCGTGTCATAGATAGATGAATGTAAGACAAGGAAAAACCCTAGTAAATAAAAGCATCTTACACACATACACACACCACACACACACACACACACACACACACACAACTAATGTGTCATAGACAGATGAGTCTAAAGCTACAAGAACAGCAATACAGCAGTAAAACTCTTTACTGAACAAGAGGAGTCAATACCAATACTGTTATACATCACACACACACACACACACACACACACACACACACACAGCCGTGCTTTGCTTGTGAAACAGCGTTAGCACTGACCACAGTAACCCTTTGGTCATTTATCAGGCCTTTCGGTTCTGCTTCTCTGATTAAAGTTCCTGATAGAGTGCAGCAGAAATCACACTCTGTTCACACTGTAGTGATGAAGTAGCACAAGTCTAACTTTAGAGACATTCCGTTTTTGATTTTTTAAAGGTTACAGTGTCATGTCCTAATCCACATCCATGAGTCTGAGAGACCTTCATTAAGATTTGTTTAAGCGAGGTCAAAGACATTGTGGTGATTTTTTACAGAAATGACTGAGCTATTTAGGTGAATACTGAGTTAATGACTGTTAGCAACATTAACCACTAAAGATGCCAAATGTGGCCTCCAAACACGTCCTGACTGATTGACCAGTCGTTAAGTAGAAAAACATGTATATATGATTTTGAGTGAACTATTCCTTTAACACACACACACACACACACACACACATCCACACACTTCACCCGTTTGAAAGCCTGAACCCCAGCAGATGGTGTTAATCACTGTGTAAGGTGAGGGGATCCAAGACGTCACCATGGCAACCGCCAGCATCAGGACCACTAACACCATCAGTGATGCTTTGGGAGTGGAAACAAGGCAAAATTAATGAATGGATGGATGGATGGATAATTTCCATATGAAGGTCAAGAAGGACACAAAGTCATCAGGGAGAGAGAGAGAGAGAGAGAGAGAGAGAGAGAGAGAGAGAGAGAGAGAGAGAGAATGAATGCAGGTTTAACTTGCTGACAGATGGGCAGAAAATAATTCCATTAAGAATTGATTAGAGAATAAAGGAACGAAGGCTAAACTCTGCCAAAATGCTCAGGGTGTCACTGGAGGGGTGCAGGAGGTGGAGGCTGGGCTGGGGGTGATTTTAAAAACCTCAAAACACAAACGAGAACACTTGGGGTACTTCATAGTATTGTATCCTCTTTGTTCTTCTTCCACCTGGTGCACTCGTACCTCTTATGTTTAGTGAACACCACACGACTTTCAGAACCTCACTGAGAACAGGATGAGATAAATCATTCTGTCCACTCTCAGATAAAGTGAATAATGGTGATGAAATGGGACGGTGTGAAGACACGAGAGAGACCTGAGCACCAAATCATTAAGGTCAGAAAACTGGATCGTCAGAAACATTTGTGGGTTCCGCAGCTACAAACAGTGGTCTCCAAAAGATTGACCCAAAATCACATCATCTGTGTGATGTGCTAGAACAAGCCTGAGGCAGCTCCTCATCACTACTTACAGCACTAAAATGATATGTTGCTAATGTCTTGGTGTCACAAACCACAGGACACCTTCAGAGGTCTTGTAGAGTTCAAAGGTCAGGGGGTCAGAGCAAAGTCAATGATTCAGCGGGTCAGGTTTTGGTGGGACAAGGAGGACTAGTAGTGTATTAGGAATAGTAGAATATTATTACACTGACCATAATCAGTCTTTTTGATGAAAAGTAAAATTCAGGATTTCTGCTCTTCCCATAACTCTACACTGTCAGAGTAAAAGGTACAGCACAGGTAAATTTCTCCCAAAGTTCAATGTAAACATCCCCTCAATGGTCCATTATGGTCCTGAAGATCCAAAAGGTTCTGCTTTGACTTGTCAGATTTGTATTTTTAGCTGAACTGTTTTAAATGTAAAAGTCTGGAGTCAGGACAGAGTGAGTGGAATCAATACAACTTCAAATACAGTCAGTACCACACAATCTGATACAGTTATGTTCTCTAACTAAAAGTACTTAAGACAGAACATTCAGAGGTCCACTACAGTGACAGTAAAGGCATTGACCCAGTGACGGGAAATGTACTGACCCAGTGATAGGTAAAGTACTGACTCGGTGACAGGAAAGGTACTGACTCGGTGACAGGAAAGGTACTGACTCGGTGACAGGAAAGGTACTGACTCGGTGACAGGAAAGGTACAGACCCAGTGACAGGAAAGGTATAGACCTTTGACAGGAAAGGTATAGACCTTTGACAGGAAAGGTATAGACCTTTGACAGGAAAGGTACAAACCCTGTGACATGAAAGGTACAGACCCAGTGACAGGAAAGGTATAGACCTTTGACAGGAAAGGTACAGACCCAGTGACAGGAAAGGTACAGACCCAGTGACAGGAAAGGTACAGACCCAGTGACAGGAAAGGTACAAACCCAGTGACAGGAAAGGTACAGATCCAGTGACAGGAAAGGTACAAACCCAGTGACAGGAAAGGTACAGATCCAGTGACAGGAAAGGTACAGATCCAGTGACATGAAAGGTACTGACCCAGTGATGGGAAAGACACAGACCCACTGAGAGAAAAGATACTGACCCATTGACTGTTCACATTGTATGTTATCATATTTGTGGATCATGCTTCACTTTCTAAGAGTTCCCTCTCGTGCTCTGAATGGCTGTTCTGCTAGAAGCTGAGTGGGAAATAATGTCTCTTAAAGGAAGTTTGACAAAGAATTTTCACTCTCTTAGCCCAGATACCCCAGGTCATCCCTCAAGCAACACCTGTTTGTAGCCCAAATTCTGCTTCTTTAAATTAGAGCAGTAGTTGTGAGACTAATGTTGTTAACAAACACCATAACTGAGCAGTTCTATCCTTTAAGCTGGAGTACTGAAGTAATGTAATGAGAGTAGGTAATTTGGTTTTGGATTCTGTACACTCTGTGTGGATGTGTTTTACATTAAAGATTCAGCAGCTCTCCGAGTGTAAAGCCCTCAGGCAGTGTGTTCCCAAAACAAACTCAAATTCACCAACACACACACAATTAGTCATTTAGCATCTCTGGCTAAAAGGACAAGACAGGCCGCAGATTCTGCTGTCTGTAATGGTTTGATTCAGGAGATACACTCACTAAACTGACTTCTAACATTCTCACACGGGAAGAACTGTTACAGAACTCTAAAGTTCAGCACAGCCTGACAGTCTAACACTGTAGATCAGACTGAGAGACAAGGCCAGTGACCACAGTCAGCTGGTCAGCATGCATTGCTCACAGTGTCTGCTGAATTCACCACACACATAAACAGTCAAAAAGTCACAAGTCTGATTATCTACAGAACTAATCAGAGCAGAAATACAGTTTTTCACAATTCTTACATAACTGAAAGGTTAAATTGTAAACAAAGTGATTCAGTGTGGTTGTAATGGGTGATCGCAGATCCCGTTCCTCCTAGACATCATCAATTTAATCTCAGTTGTGCTGCTCAGGTGCTTTTCCTAAAACTTTCTTGTGTACTTCCTCAAGTTTTATTCTGGATCACAAAGATTTCAGTACACTTCCCTTAACAGAAACAGATATATAAGAGAACACTCTCCGCTGAACATTCATGACTCCTCTGCGGAGACTGTCAGAAGCATCAAATTCCTTGGTGTTCAGCTGATGGAGAACCTCACCTTGTCCCTCAACACCAGCTCCATAAGAAAGCCCAACAGTGTCTCTACTTTCCAAAAAGACTGAGGAGGACTCACCTGCCACCATCCATCCTCACTATCTTCTACAGAGGAACCATAGCGAGCATCCTGAGCAGCTGCATTACTGTCTGGATTGGGAATTGCACTGCATCTGACTGCAAGACTCTGCAGTGTATAGTAAGGACGGCTCAGAAAATCTCTCCCATCTCTCACAGACATTTAGAATAAGCACTGCATCTGGAAAGCTCTCAGCATTGTGGAGGACCCATCACATGGTCTCTTCACCTGCTGCCTTCTGGTAGAAGATACCATAGCATTCAAACCCTCATTGCTAGTCTGTCCAACAGTTTAATCCCTGAGGCTGTCAGATTCGTTAATGCACACAGTCTAAATCTCAGGGACTAAATGTCACTGCACATTTGCACAGCACTGTATTTGAACATATTGCAATATTTGCACATTGTACATTCTACTATACAACTGCTGTTGTAGTTATTGTATGTTTATTGTTTGTTTTTCGTTGCACTTGTGTTCTGTCTTGGTCCTGGAGGAACGTTGTTTCATTTCAACATGTACTGGACTGTATATATTGCAGCTGAAATGACAATAAAAACCTCTTGAACTTGAGCTCTTGCCAAGATAAACATAATAGTTATTCACAGAATCTTAACTGAGACTCTTGTTCTGGATGAAAAATGGTTGAGTTCATATTGAAATTCCTGTCTACACATGAGTATTATCTGAACAAATCAGGAACCTTGGAGAACCTTTGTTTATTTTTCTAGAGTGTACAGTATCTGCTGAAGGTCGAGGCAGGCTAAGATTGTGCCCTGGATAAAACTGGAATCTGTGAACTTGTGAAACTTTCAGACTAACTGAGTTTCTTTCTTTTTGCAGGTTGTGAGTGAGAGCGGCTCTCTGGAGGTAAGTACTGACTCATTTAGTCTAAAAGCTTTTCCCCGCTGGAACTCGCTAAGTGTTGTGAACGCTTTAAACTCGACGGGAGGCCTCCGTCCGAACCCTCTCTCGCACTCTTTTTACCTCCAAGCTGGAAAAATCTTTTTCTCGTCTTGGGCCGAAAGCAGAGCCTAATCCTTGATTATCCCGAGAGCCGGTGGGCCGTGAACACAAATCATATGATCCCGCAGGCCGTGTAGAACTAGAATAATTTATATCTCCACCTACGCTCTGACCATCTCCACTAACATCCCATAATACGTCAAATCTGAACGCTCTGGGGTTTC
Organism: Crenuchus spilurus; assembly: GCA_036984385.1. NCBI lineage: Eukaryota > Metazoa > Chordata > Actinopteri > Characiformes > Crenuchidae > Crenuchus > Crenuchus spilurus. The sequence continues at coordinate 15,089 of BRDA01046259.1, forward strand.
TGCTCTCGGACACACGGGCTGAGCACTTCTATAGCTGCTTTTAGTGCACGGTGCATGTTCACAGTGGGAAATGAAACGGGATGTAGTGTACTGTTAACACCCAGAGGAAAATGTTATTGCTCGAATGTTGCTCTTTGGAGGCTCAGGAGATTTAATAGATTCTCCTGAAATTTCTTAAGGGAAACAGCATGACACAAAAAGGAGACATGAGGTACTTCTGACCCAGATAACTGACTCTTAGTCCTGAATGAGTTCATATTGAGATTCCTGTCTTTAGCAAAGATGAGTGATATTATCTGAGCACAATGTGAGACTTTATTGAGATCTGTATTAAAATGCATGTGACATGTAGGGGCTTGTTTCTCTGGAGAAATATCTGAGCGATATCTCATTTGTTTGTTAGAAAAACTACTGAGACATTAAGGAGATATCTTGGATTTACATAATGAGGCCTAATGCTATACCTAATGCTATGTAGCTAACTAGCATGCTAATGTTAGCTCAAATACATGGCAAACAATCTGTACTACCACTGTGACTATATGCACATATACTAAATAAATATGATGGTCTACATTCAGGTACAGGGCAGAGCTACAGAATAACATTTGTAGGTGGGGCTATGAAAAAACAACTAATTTGAACAATGAAACAACACACTGGTGGGCGGAGCTACAGAATAACATTTGTAAACAGAGCTATGGAAAACACATGTGGGCAGAAATGCAGACAACTGTGGTGGAGCTACTGAAGAGCATTTGTGGATGGAGAACAGTTTTGGATGGAGCTATGAAAGTACACAATTGGAAATATAAAATGTGATCAATATTTTGATATCTACATATACTCCTCCTCTCTGTTTCTCAAGCTCTGTCACTCATATCCAGCTGCTGTCAGTGAGTCTCTTGACCAATTCTGGTTCAAGTTGGAGATGAGTTACAGATTATCATAGAAAGGGAGGAACTACACATTTCACCCAATCACTGCAAAATCTGTACCAGATTGAATTGCAGCATCAGATTATTTTGAATTATATCAAACTGAATCTCACTGTTTTTAATGAAGTGGTATTGAAAAACTGAATCACAACAGAGCTGAATCATATCACATTAGAAGTTATTTAATTTTTACCTTTAATGTATTGGAATGTTGATAATGCACCTAGATGTGTATCGGATCAGTATAATGTTGGAACTGCACATTATCAGCATCTGTAGTGATTTTATAATTGGACAGACAATGTCCAATAATAAACCAGGCAACAGTACCTCTCTACAGTTCCATTTGGGTCATGTTCAATGACACACAGTGGTGATGTAAGGTGTACACCATAAATATTTTATATTACATTTTACCTCACATACTGGACAACAGATTCTGTCCCTCATAGAGCATCTGCTCCGCATGAATCACTGTCCATTTCTGCTGAGGAAATTATGACTACATGATCAATACTGACACAGAGAAAGGTGGGGGGGGGGGGGACGACAGGTTTTTCCGCTGTAGAGTTCTGCTTAAATCAAGTGTACAGACTGAAATGTCCTCTGATGATATTATCTTAAAGAAAGAAATAGTTTATGTATTAAATGATATATAGCTTAAATAGCTTAAATGACTGAAATGTAAATACATTTTTCATCCCATTCATCCTTTAGCTCTACCCATTCAACCTAGGGCAGTTAAGCCTCGCCTATTATACTGTAGCTATAGCAGCAATTTAGCCTTTGCAAATGTAGCTCCACCCTTTGGTCTAAGGGCACTTTAGCCCCGCCTATTCATCATAGATTAGCTTAGCCCCACCCAATTCACCTACAGTAGTTTAGCCCCACCCATTTAGCCTACAACAGTTCAGCCCCACCCATTTAGCCTACATCCCAACCTTAATGAAACTCAGGCTTCTCCAGTGTCACTCACTAATCAGTCAGTTGATTTGGAGGACTTCCACATCTGTCTGAGTTATAAATAACATACCTATCATTAGAGCTCCTGCTGATGTAACAGCACTCTCAGTCTGCACACACACACACACACACACACACACACACACACTAATTACACCGCAGTAGAGCAGTGCTGCAGAACAACTGTGTGGTAATTGTGGTTGTCACCATCAGTTCATTTAAAACCATGTAAGTATTTAGCACTGTTACACAGGTTAGCCTCCTACACTAATATGCACAGTGTGTTTACAATTTTTTTTACAGTTCAAAACAAGGTTTTACTTGAAGGTTTCACATCAGAGCAGTAACCAGACCCAGACCTGCTTAGATTCAGTGATTCTACATGGCTTCAGTGGTTTATGGCTGCTGATCTGTGGATACAGTGAGCTAAAACTGGCTGTGATCTTTTATTTGGATAATTTATTAAACTTCAACTGAGAGAGCCTGTTAGCCTGCTAATTCAGCTAAAGTAAGGTCATGTTTGAGAAAGCTAATGAGCTGAATTAGCTAATAAGCTCACTGTCTTTAAAAAATGTTATAGAAAATGGTTTAGTGAGAGAACTTAAATTATTCAACATGCAACAGGATAATGGACAACATTACATAAAGAGTCTGATCAAATCCAGATCAGACAATACACTTACAAGCCTTTTTTGTTACTATACTGTGTGAATAGTAATTTACACAGATTTTCTCCCAATGTGTTTTTTTAGTAGCCAGTTGACCCTCCCTGAATCTTAGGAGGGGGCAGATGAGCACAGGCCTACTCCAATACCAGTGATGTCAAGCCACCTTTTTTTAACTGCTGGTGATACATCACCACCAGGCAGCCAGTGTACACAGAGGAAAGCACAGAACCCCAGTTCTGATGGATCGCCCAGCAGACGCCCGAGTCAGTTGAGATTGTTTATAGTGCTAGAGAGAGTGCGCCATCTTGCCTACCCAAAGAGAGAGCACAGCCATTTCTGCTCTCTCGAGGCCCCGGCTGTCAATGGCAAGCAGCATGATCGGGTTTCAAACTCCCGATCCTCGGATCACAGTGGAGGAGCCTTAGCCTGCTGAGCCACTCGGGGCCCACATTAAATATTTTGATAAACTAAGATTCTAGAATTATGATTTTCATGAGCTACAAGTAAAACTCAAAAGACAGATCAACAGAAAAGCAAAAAAAAAAGGTTTGAAATGTAACTTTTTGTGTGATTAATATACAATATTAACTAAATTATAAAAAAAGTAGTTTTTCACAATATTCTAATTTTTGATATGGCACCTATCATTATTTTGTCATATTCATCTTTGGCTAATAATAAATATGACAGTGAATATTAATCATTTGAATATAATTTTATGAATAATAACTGTGGTATTGTTAGAATATTTTTTAACTGGCTGTAACTGTATGAAGACTGTAATAATATAATAATAATTATTAATTAATTATTAATTAATAATTTAATTAATTAAATAAAATATTAATATTAAATATTAAATATTAATTAAATTAAAATATTAATTAATTAACAATTATGACTAGTGCTGTTATAATACAGCTTTAATATCATATTTTGGATTAAAATAGTGGAATAATATTATAATAATACAAAGTTACAACTATTAATAACTATTGCATAATATTGTTATAGTGAAATTTGAGTAATAACTGGGGTATAATATTGGTATAACACAATATTATTAATAATACTGGTATAATCCTAACAGTACACTTGATGTACTATAAGCAGGGTTCATGCTGGCAGCTCGCCACGTCACCAATGGTGAACTCATTGGCAGCGTGTGGCGAGGAAAACACATCATCAGTACGCCACGCTGGCTAAAAGCAATTTTCTAACGCATGGCAAACTCAAATCGCCACGAAAATCACAAAATCCGGCAATACTCCGTGAGCTGTCCTCCATCTTGAGTTTATCTGCTGCTCTGTAAACACCCGAAATAGCCCGAAGCAACATCGTCAGGAAAATAACCGCGAAATAATTAATGACATAGGTTGTGTTTGTTCATGCTGGACCTAACACACCTAGTGCTAAACCGGCAAAACGGCAGGCAACACTTAGTTTCGCACCACCAGCAAAGAAGCCGGTTGTTGTTTCTGTCCCATTAAAATATGTGGCTACTGTGGCTAAGTGTCTTCACCACAGGTAGCTGTTAAACCTGTGGCTAGTCAAATCCTTATGTGGCTAAGAAAGTTTTAAGCCCTTTAGCCACAATGGCTAACAGGTTTCATGAGCCAGTGCCAACCCTGATAAGGTGGGATGTGGGCAGAATCTAACAATATAAATCAATCACACATGAACTCTAATATGAGACAAGTGTCCAAATACAAGTTTTGGGGCCATTATATATCTATTAAAGAGTATCTATTAAAATTATTATAATATATTAAAATACCTGTTTGTCCAGTCATAACATAAAAGCAGCTGCTGTTCTATAGTGATATAAAATACAGAGGTTTTATTATTTATATATACTGACATGAATTATTCAGAAGAAGAAAGGTTGACAGAAAAAGAAGCATGTTTATGTAAGAACAGTGGGCTTCAGGATGAACTCCTACTGAGCTTCCGTGTGGAAGTGTGTGCTATAATACATTCACGCTGCCTTAAAGTGATAGTTTGGCACAGTTTACCCACAAGTATGGACAAAATTCTGCCTTCAGCACTGCTTAATACTGCTTATATCTGTGCTACAACTAACATTATCATTATAGCAGATTACTGAGCAAATCAACTCCGTGTAAGACAAGTGTGTTTGCTAATTGGCAGGGTACCCATTAGCTACATTAGCTTCAAACTACAGCATAGAACCTAAAAGCAATCTTAGGGGCACATGTCTCTGAGGACTTGACTCATTTTTGGCTGCTGTACTATCGCTTTAATCCATTAAATCATACACAGCTCCACTCCAGCCCCAAACACACACACACACACACACACACACACTTACTTTAAAAGCACAGCCCAGTTCTAGAACATTCTTTGAGTCAATCAATACCCACATACCCTCTGCATATTTATCCCTCCATCTTTCTAAATCTCTCCGCCTGTGTCTCTCCACTCCCCATATAAAAGGTCACCACCCTGCCACAGTGGGATGCAGTAACCATGGTGATGGCAATGCTAGCACAGCTAACACCCCATCACAAAAATATATTAAATGTATAAAAGTAAATAACATAAAACTCTGCAGCTTAAACTGCCAGGAGATGGCGCTCCTCAGTTAAAACCATCATTTCATTTGATGCAAGTGATTAGATTAGATCAGATTAGATTAGATTAGATCAGATCAGATCAGATCAGATTAGATTAGATTAAATTAGATTAGATTCAACTTTATTGTCATTACACATGTACAAGTACAGGGCAACAAAATGTAGTTTAACATCTAAACCAGACGTACAATAATCAGTCAGTGCAGGATGTACAGTAGATACAGTATATGCAGAATATAGTCAGAGGTATGGACAAATGTATGTGAGATACTGTGAGCTCAGAGCAGACAGTGTTTCCTCTGGACATCCTTGATTGATGGAAGTGGAGTCCCTGTGATCTTCGTGGCCATTTTTACTACTCACTGTAGTGACTTGTGGTCTGTGACAGTGCAGCTCCCATCCCAGACTGAGATACAGCTGGTCAGAATACTTTCTATCGCCCAGTGGTAAACGTTCACTAGGCTGGCTGAAGACAGGTGTTGTCTCCTTAGCATCCTCAGGAAAAAGAAACACTTGACCAAACTGGAGGTGATGGTGGTCCAGAACAGGTCCTCAGAGATGTGTATGCCCAAGAATTTTAAGCTGGCAACACGTTCAACAACCATCCCACTGATGTAGTGCGTGTCACCTTCCTCCTTCCTGAAGTCTTCTGATCTTCACATTACAAACACAAAATATGAACCCGAAGACATTAGAGCTGTAAAACTGTTGATACAATGTGTATCACAATACAAAATTTAGTAGATATATATTGTGATATACATCGTAAGTAAGGTAATACAAGTAAGGTATTGTGATTTTTTAAAATCTATCAACGTCTTACTTATTCATGTTGGAGTGGAAGAGTCTAATGGCTGAAGACATATTACAACACTGGCATCTTGCAACTGGGGGTTTAAACACACCACCATTATTACATTTAAACTATTAACATTTTGAAATGTTTATTCATTTATTTTTGAGAATCAATATCACAAAATATAACATTGCAATACTCAAGTGTATCGATATTTTCTTTCCTAGGCCTAGAAGGCAGGTGTGTGAGTGCTGGTCTCGTAGATGTGCTTGATTGTTTCTCTGGGGTCAAGCTCGCTTGTTGCACTGTGCACCACTCAGCCCGCATCACATTTCCTTTTTCACTACCTCTCAGTGAAAGTGAATAGAGGATGCTTGATTGCAGCTTTCCAAGTAAAAGCCCTTAACTCCCACTGAAAAAATGGCCAGTTTTGTCCAGCATAGAAATGTACTAAAAAAGCTATTTCTTACATTTAGTGAAGTATTAAATGTAATATATTACAAAGACAGAAAAATCAAATTCGTCATTATACAGATGAATAAATACAGATTTATTCACTGAACTCTCACTTTAATAATACACACTGTATTTTCATTATTCACTCTGGGTCTGAGTGTCCAGCTCTGTTCTGGTCTGGTCATGCCCTTTTGTTAGCAGTCAGTTAGCTTAGCAAAGACATGGTCCTTTAACCCTTTGGAGCTCACACTGAAGCTCTCTGCTAATTACAACCCACCAGGCCCCTAAAGGCCCTGATATTAAATATGCACTGTGATCAGAGCAGAACCAAGTGTGCAGGGTTCTCCTGAACTATGCGTGTAAAGAGAACGCAGGAAAAACAGAGATACCATCAATCCAGAGAAGACTTATGATTAAGAGAGGGAGAGGTAATACAAACTGTTCTTGCTAAGAGAAACAGATGTTATTTCAGTCCTTCATTATCTTTGGGACTAGCAAAATCCATGTTAAATCCCCGCCCACTTAACCTCATTGGTTGAGTTTCATCTCAAGTGACCAGACGTGCTCTTGTACTAAGAACATCTGAGAATAACTATTTAACATTTTGGCCTAAAACTGGTTGGGAATGTGGATTCTAGGTTCTTCAAGAGTTCTTTAACAAATGAAATTGTTCTAAACAGCTCAATCACACAATCTGCAACTTATAGTGGAACCCATCTGGTGCTATACAGAACCATGTTCCACACAGTACATGAAGTATCATGCAAATAAATATTTAAGACTGCAGACGGTTGTTGGTTAGTTGATGGGAACCAGACGTCATCATAATATATTTCCATTTTATTTACTACTCAAACCTAAAATAGTCATAAAAATCTTTGAGGACTATTTTGCCTTACAACAAGGTCTGTATCCATCCACCGTGTGTTGTAAATACATCACACCTCAGGCAGTTCCTGACACTTTAATTTTAGGATTTTCAGCAGTATTTCACTCCTTACACATTTAGACAAGTGAGGGAGGAGGGAGGGGTGGACAGAGGGGTGGATGGAGGGGGCAGTGGGGGTGTTGGGCTCTTTTGAGATAGAGCAAACACTCTATAAAGCTCCTACAGCCTGCTGTTCACATGCTAATCACAAACACTTTGTTTAGTGGGTTAAAAAACTCAGAGGACTGACCAGCGTCCATTTAAACACATAATACAACTCAACAACACTGATCTCTCTCTGTCTCTCTCTCTCTCTCACACTTTCCTATCTCTCTCTTTAATTCCCTCTCTCTCTCTCTCTCT
>BRDA01046261.1:0-43397 GCA_036984385.1 Crenuchus spilurus
ATTACAGACACCATCCCAGCCTTATTCTGGCCTTGTTAAAGAAGCAGCTTCTGCATGTTAATGTTTACACTGCAATTATATTTATGTTAAATAATTATAACAGCTTAATAGATCAGCTATAAACATATGAAAATATGAATATTTGTCTGCTTTTTTCAAAAGATTAGCTTTTGATTACAGGGATCAAGGGATCATGATCAAGCACATATGCTACAATTTTCCTCGAGTTTTTTTTCTTTCTTTACACTGAAGCCACCATTTATAATATTGTGTTCCTGCTTACGCATCAAAAACAATTAATCTGACTGGGTGGAGCTAAACTGCAGTAGCCTGAATGGGTGGAGCTAAAGTTCTGCAGGTTGCATGGGTGGAGCTGAACTGCTATAGGTTGCATGGGTGGAGCTAAACTGCTATAGTCTGACTGGGTGGAGCTAAAGTTCTGCAGGTTAAATGGGCGGAGCTAAACTGTTGTAGGTTGACTGGATGGAGTTAAACTGCTGCAGATTGAATCAGTGGAGCTAAAGTTCTGCTGGTCGAATGGGCGGGGCTAAACTGCTGCATACTGAGATGGCGGAGCTAAACAACTGGAGGCTGAATGGGCCGAGCAAGGCTGCTATAGCCTGAGTGAGCAGGTAAACCGCTGCAGGTTGAATGGGTGGAGCTAAACTGTAGCCCTGTAGCCATCACAACAGAAACAAACCCAACTCTTTCATCACCATTTCATTGCTCAGCTACTAACTTCTTCGGGGGGGAGTTTCTGTGTGAGGTATTATCGCCTCCTGCTGGGCTGGAGCACCATCTGCGCCCCTGAAATTTCATCTTTGGACGAAGACATTTTCAAACGGTTAAACTGCTGTGACATCACAAAAACACATTTACAACACACTGCCTCTGCACTTTAGTTTTCATATGTGGAGCCTGGAGTGAACGAGGCAGTGAGACTTTAATGTTTACAAACTAAGTCAGATTGCTGTAATATAAAGAATGAGGGGACACGCTGGTGCTACAGGCTCTTTAAGTTGTTCTCTGATGTGAGTCTGAACTTGTTTCTGAGTGAAAGTGTGAGTGAACTGGAGCAAAATAAACTGCTTTTCCTCTTTCGCTTTGTGGTCTGCAGTTAAAGTCTAGATTTCCTCGCTGAGCTGCTTCTCCAACCAAAACACACACACACACACACACACACACACACACACACAGCTCTATGGAAAAGATTCAAGCAGCAGCTCTGTGGTGGGGGATGGGGGGGGCAGAGCAGGTCAAGAAGGAGAAACCTCAAAATCTCTCTCTCTCTATTTGTTACTCTCTCCTCTATCTGTCTCTCCCTCCTTTTTTTGGTGTTTTTTCTCTATCCGCTCTTTCTTTCTCCCAGGCTCTACTTTTTGTCTCTTTCTTTCATTTCCTCTGTTTTGTTTTCCTTTTCTCTCCTTCCCATCCTTTTCTGCCTCTTTTCCCTCTCATTTCTTTCCATTTTTTTCTCTGCCCCCATTCTCCCTCTCTTGCTTGCTCTACTTTTTCTCCCTCTCTTTTCCTGTGTTGTTTTCCTTTTCTCTTTCGCCATCCTTTTCTCTCTCCCCTCTCATGTCTCCGCCTTTTTCCTGTGCCCCCCATTCTCTCTCTCTCCCTCTCTCTTTCTCTCTCTCTCTCTCTGTGCATCTTTAAGAAAGAGGAAAAGCAGCCAAAATCCACATTTTGGGAAGAGTGGAGTGAGTGGGTGAGTGAGAGAGAGAGATTATAGAGTGTAGGGGAGGGGAGGCAGTGGGAGGAGCCTGGGCAGGACCTGATTGGCTGTGTGCTGCTGGATCATGTTTCTCTCTCTCTCTCTCTCTCTCTGTATTGAGTAGTTTGTTTTTCTCTGTGCTGGAAGTTGGAGCTCAGTTCAGTTCAGTTCACTTTGGTTCTGTTCGGTTCTCCGCTCGTGGACTCAAATGAGGTGAGTTGAGTGCTTGAGCGCAGAAGGAGGGGGAACAACCTTTAACACACACAGACACACAGTGAGGGGGTCTCAGGTTTCTGTAAGGCTTTTTGTTTGTACTTTAACACTCTCAGGTTTGTGTATTAGTGTCTGCTGTGGAATGAAGGTGGATGAGAGTGTGTGGTTTGCTCTGTTTGTAGTGGAGTTGGTGGGGTTGTTGGTGGGGTAGTTGTAGAGTTGTAGGGCAGTTGGTGGGGTATGTTAATGGGGGTTGGGGGCAGGTAGGGGGGAAGGGTGTGGGTGATTGTTGCGCTGTACAACTGAAAGCCTCCTGATCTTCTGAACACCGACAGAGCAGTTAAAGCCTTTCTTCACCTTTATTGGAATAATAAAGCTTTCTGGACGGATCTGGACCTGGACTGTGGATATTTACCTTTATCATCTTCAACATCTTCATCACCCTCAGCGCTGTTTTTACCCACTTGGATGGATTTACAGAGCTGTAGGACGTGTGGATGAATATGAGAAGGGCTCGTATTGGAAAGCTCAAGGTAGGATCTGGATGGTTCTTCTTAAAGTTCTTCTATCACAAGAACATGGCTGGACTGTTGGTGCTTATTAGAAGATCATTAATGCTGGGTTCTGTTAAAGTCCTGTCAAAATAAGCAGTGTTTTCTTGAGCGATGCCACAAAGGAAACATCTTTGCTTCACTGTAGGCTTCTTTAAGAAATCTTGATATTGTTTTTATAAGTAAAAATCTTCATAATATAAATGCTCTCATGTTTCCCAGCTTTATAGCCTATTATTTAAGAGTGAATTTGTAGTTGTTGGGTGTTGTAGGTGTTAGCAGTTTGGGATATTATGAGCTGTTGGAAGAGTTGTTTGTACTTGGGCGTGTTGTTCATTTTGGGTTTGTTGGGAATGTAGTATTGGTAGCATTGAGAATTCTGAAGATATCTATGTGTTGGTAGTATTTGGGATTTTAGTGGAGTGTTGGGACTGCTGGGGTTGCAGTAGGCATTAGAGTATTAGTACTGCTGGGAATATTGTCAGTGTTGGTGTGCTTGGATTGTAGTAAGTGAAGAGGGGTATTGAGGTATTAAGGTTTATGTCCTGGAATAATAACATTATATGATGTGTTGTGCAATGGGAATATTAAGAATACTGGGACTATGATAGGATAATTGAAACTACTAGGAATTTTTTAAAGTTTTGGGAATTGCTGGATACGTTGAAGATGTTTTGGAAAATTTGAGTTAATGAGACTACTGGAAGTGTTGGGAATGTTCAGGATATTAGAAATGTTGGGAATGTTTAAAAGTACTTGGAATATAAAGGAAAAGTGGAAGCACTAGTAATGTTTCCATATTGAAAGTACTGGGAATGTTGGAAGTGTTGGGAATTTTAGAATATTGAGAGTGTTTTTTTCTAATCCTGAGATTTGGTTCTTGTCTTAGCTCATTAATCGAAAGGAAGCTTTCAGTAAAGGGTTCCTTATGTTCTTTAGGATCCGACTCTGAGCTGATCTTTATTATCTCTGTATATCTACTAATGCTAATGAGCCTTAAGACAAAGGAATAATCTGATAGGGTTTACGGATGGTTTTAAATGGACAGCAGCAGAGACTGCTTTAGAGTGGTGTGGTGCTTTCTGGAGGAAGGTTTGAAGCTCATCCAAGCTTCTCCCGGACTGTCCTGATTACTGATCAGATCTGGTGGAGTGTCTTGTGTTCTGATGGAGTTTTATGAGGCCGAGTCCAAAGAGAACGTGCAAAGCTGCTGCAATAAACACGTCTAACCTTCGTCCTCTGCGTTGGAAGTCACTTCCGAGAGCAGAGCTCGCTTCATGAGAATATTTATGAGAGTTTATCGACCGTGCTGGAGAACGTTCTGGGCCGAGGGCGGCATTGGTGGCCACATGGTTCCACAGCTCCAAAAACCCTGCAGCACACACGCATTAACTGAATCAATTCAGCAGCCCAAACCATTACACACCATCACTCTCAGAGCTTCTGTCCACTCCTTTTGTGAGCACTTACTCTGAGTTAAAAGCACCACGGGCTGACCACTGGATTCACTGGTTCCACTCCTAAAAATGGGTTCTTTATGTACTGCCTGAATGCTAAAATGCCTCCAAAAGATGATGACCGTAATTATACTCCCTGTTGCATGTGTTACTATTATTGTAGTTATTTCACATATAATCTTCACAGAGATGCAACATGTATAAACTTTTACAGATGGTTGTAAAGGTGCTGCTATAATGAAAATGTTATTGAGCACTGAATCCTTGTAAATTTAGATTGAATTTACCAAAAATGAGCTTTGCTTTGTTTAATTTGAAGTAGATAAATAAGAACACAATTCCAGGTCCATTTTCAGTACAAGAAGTGCTGTGTCTTTTCCTTCTTTCTTTCCTTTTCCCCACTTTGACTGTGATTTATGTCCAATGCAGCAGATCCGAATGCTGCTGGTGAGGTGACTGACAGCCATGCTAATGCTCCATCAGCACAATGAATGGACGTAGTGCACATTGGCCAGATTGGGAATAAAGCAGCTGTTTTCCCCAGGGGGCATCCCAGAGGGGGCCAAAGAGCAGGATGAGCTACCCTTACTTTTAGTTGACTTTTACAAGTGAAAGCGATTCTAGACTGTTTACATTTGAATAGTCACGCGTTCAGATTAAAGGAGGTGATATGAGGGAGAGTAGAGCACACTGAAGCCTGAAGATTAGATGTTCATGGAGTTTCTGGGGTATTTTTTTCATTTACAGAAGCGCTTCATTTTTTGGTAAAGCACTTTGTGACTGCTGTCTGTGATAAGTGAGGTATAAATAAATTTTACTTACTTCATTGGCTATGTCAGTGTTTTTCTGCCTCCAGCTCTGAAAAGCCACAACACCTGGGAGAACATTATCTGGGTTAATAGAAATCATTTTTATCACCAAGAAGATGTGCAAAATGTTTCAGAATCTTCTTAAAATAACAATTTTCGCTTTATTTTTTATCTTTGCTTGGATGTAATTGATACAAATTTGGATTGCATCAGCCAAACTTCTCAGGAATCCACTTAAACCTCATCCAGATCCTAATGAAGGTATCACAGACTAGTGAATGAGGTTTAGGATACTGTATGACTTAAGGCTCATTTACACTCCCTTTATAGAGGGAAATGAATGAGTCCATTTCAAATGTTGCAACCGTTACTGTCCATATACTTTTATGCATCGTTTATAACTGTTAAGCAATACCGCCAATACAGAGCAGCAAAAAACATGCCAATGATGGAGGAGGTAGTGATAATGTACTTACTACAAAAACGGCAAAAAACACGCAGCGGTGTAAACGGTGTGAGGCCAGTTTGCGACATGTGGACAAATAATTATTTTATGCCCATTTATGCTTTGTCGAGTCCATATGGCAGTTGTCATGTTTGAACTATTGGTTACACTGCACTCAAGTGGTACTGCTCTCTTCTGTCTTTATCCATAAGCTTTCCGAGAATGTGCAGAAATACGGATGAAACAAAGGCAGAGTACAGACAGAAGGCTCCATCCTTAGTTAACATTGAGCATGAATGATCTTTTACTGTGAGCTTTAAAAATGAAAAAAAAAAACTCACCACTACAGACACTTCAGATAGCACAAGTTTTTATTAATCTTTGTTGTTCACATTATAACACACTGTCTCCAAAACAACACTGGCTAGTCTGTGGGACCTTCACTAAGCCCTGGATGATGTTTGAGTGGTTTTCATGATGTATTTTTAAAGAAAAGACTGAGTTATTTAGGTGACTATTGACTGATATTTGGCTTGTAGTTCCAGTTCTACACTAAAGAAGCTCAATTTGGACTAAACATGTTTTGGCTGATGATTTATAATTGGATCATTTTAAGATTAACAGCTTTTAAAGAACTAATATCAGATCAGCATCGGACAATACTCACGGTTTCTATATCAGTACGAGATTAGATTAATTTTTATGCCAATGGGTTTGCTTACAACAGAATTTGACCTCCACATTTAACCCATTGTTGCAGTGAAACACATACAGGTAGTCAACACACTAGGCTGTAAAAACATGTGCCCAAATCAGTGGGCAGCCCTATTCACAGCTTCTGGGGAGCAGTTATGTGTCTTGCTCAAGAGCACTTCAGTTATAATCTGCTTGGGGATTGAACTGGCAACTTTCAGGTCACAAGACCAGATCCCTAACCATCAGGACATGGCTGCCCCAAAACAAAGTGGTATCATATCACAGTTTTGCCATCACAAAATAAAACTGGGTTAACAGACCAAATTTTAAACTTTATATCCATACTACATTACAGTTTATAAGCAGAAGAAATATATGAAAATTATCGGAAACTGATCAAAACTTTTGATCATCATAATCAAAACAAAGTTTTTTATGTAATTAACAATGTAATTTTCAACTTTTACTGATTATTAGGAAAACAATAACTATTTGGGCTCCATATCCATGCACCATGAATTTGATGTATATAGTGTGAACATGTATAAATGAATAAAGTTTAATATTGTAACATAAGAATGAAGTGTTTTGAGCTTTTGACAGCTGTAAAAAACGTTTGATTAGATTTACACATGTGGTTAGCATTTCTACCAATCAAATAGCACTGTGTGAATATGGGTTGGACTAAAGACACACTTTCATTAGCAGCGAAACAGAGATGAGTGCCCAATTATCAGGCAGGGTCAAAAGTCAGTCAACCTCTGGTTAATACTTAAATTAGTTTCAGTTATTAACCTCAGGTCATTGCACCACGTGTGTAAGTATCAACATACTTAAGTATCACAGAATTATAATTTGTGACAGTGTTGATTCTCAAAAACTCTGTTGGGTGGTTCATTTCGTGCTGTTGACAGTTTTTCTAAAAATGAATCATCCCTGTATCAGGATATGAGTCGTATCACCAGGTTATTGCTGATGCACATTATGCCCAGACACTTGTAAGAGCCGGTGACTCAGAGTAAAAAGGGCACCATACAGTCCAGTGGCAGGTGAAAATGTAAAGAAATTCCTCATTATAAACCAGATGACACCATATCAGACTTAAAAGAGCTTATTAACCTTCAAAATGCCAAAAACTGCACATTGTTCCACACTTCCATATATAACTATCAGAGCAAAAGTGTAATAATTTGCATCATCTCATCACCAGGTCATTCCTGGAATACGTTTCTGGTATTAACAGTTCTTAAATTATAAAATATATATATATATATACTGTTAATAATTTATATTTAAATGTCTCCTAATAATTATGATAAAGCTGTGAAGTTGTTTGAGACTAATTTCTACAAGAATCTGAAATCAGGGGTTTTATTTGTTTGTAAACAGTGGTGAGATTGGGTAGAGTATTAGGTTAATCAGGCTGCAAACGTGTCCCCTGACTGACCGCTGAGCTGATAAATGACTCTATAGCGCCCCCACACTCTGTAATGGTGCTGAATGGACATGTCAAGACTGTCTTTTATCTTCCTCTGGTGTGTGTGCATGCCTCCATGACTTTCTCCACAGTTCTGTGGTCACTACTGAAACTAGAATCACTTACACACTCTTAATAACAAAAGGTTCCTGAATGGTTCCTGGAAATATGATTCTAGGAATTCTCTCCTTTCTTCTCTTCTTTTACTACCTTCTCTTTCCCTATTTTCTTCTCTGCTCCCATTTTCTTTTCGTTCTCTCTCCCTCTCCCTCTCTCTCAGATCAGAGTTAAACTCTAGCAGGTTTTCCGGTTCTGAATTGTGTGATTTTTGGTGGTCAGTTGAACTGTCAATGTAACCAATTGACCCCTTCAGCATCATACAGTACCTACCGGTAACTACAACTACACGAAAAGTCTAAAAAATACTGATGGTTTGGCTGATATATCGAAGTTATATTGATGGTCTACATGACATATTGATCATTTGGCTGAGATACTGATGATTTGGCTGATATATTGGTGTTGTATTGACATGTTTGGTTGATATATTGATGTTATATTGGCGTTTGGCTGATTTTTTTAAGTTATATTCACAGTTTGGCTGATGTATTGATGTTATGTTGATAGTGTGGATGATTTATTAATGTTATGTTGATAGTTTGGCTGATTTATTGATGTTATGTTGATAGTTTGGCTGAATTTCCCGCAAGGGATTAATAAAGTATCTGGTATCTATCTATGTTGATAGTTTGGCTGATATATTGATGTTATGTTGATGGTTTGGCTGATTTATTGATGTTATGTTGATGGTTTGGCTGATTTATTGAATTATGTTGATGGTTTGGCTGATTTATTGATGCTATGTTGATAGTTTTGATGATTTATTGATGTTATTTTGATAGTTTAGCTGATGTATTGATGTTATGTTGACAGTTTGACTGATATATTGATAGTTTGACTGATAAATTGATGTTATGTTGATAGTTTGGCTGATATATTTATGTTTTGACTCATATATGCTTATATATGTTTTGCTAATACTTTAATGGTTTGGCTAATATGTAGATTGTTTGACATATTCATGGTTTAATATGTTGGTTTGTTGATCAGTCTTTTGGCCGATACATTGATGGTTCTGCTGACATACTGATGCTTTGGCTGGTATTTAGCATGTCAACAGATATATTGATGTTTTCAGTAATATATTTAAAATTCATGATGTTGCTGATTTATTGATCATATGACTGATATTTTTATTGTTTTGCTAATATGTTGATTGTTTGTGTGATTTAGGGATTGGCTGATATATCGATAATGTGGCTGATGTTGAAGTTTTGGCTATTTTGATGCTTTTCTGATTTATTGATTGTTTGGCTGATATCTTGATCATATTGCTGATATATTAGTGGTTTGGTTGCTATATTAACAGTGGTCAGAGGAGGATGGGTTCCCCATTCCAATCCTAGGTTACTGTTTTTCGTTCTCTTGTTCTAAGGGAGCCTCCTCTTGTTTGTTCATAAAGGGGTTTGGATATATTCTGCAAAGCTGCTGTTTATAAATGTACAAACAAACTAGAATTTGAATTTATCGATGGTTTCGCTGATAAATCTATGGCTCTAAAAATATGTATTTAGGGTCAAAGTTAAGCAAATAAGGTAAATGTGATTTATCACAATAGATTAATTTAATTGTTTGACATCTCAACATGTTAATTACTACATTAATTACACATATAGCTTCAGAGAGAATTACACCAAGGCTTGATTTATACTGTGAGATATTAACAGCATAATAATCTAGATTTAAAGAGCAGCATCTGTTTCAGAGAGAGAGAGAGAGAGAGAGAGAGAGAGAGAGAGAGAGAGAGAGAGAGAGAGAGAGAGAGAGAGAGAGAGAGAGAAAGAGAGAGAGAGAGAGAGAGATACACAGAGAGAGAGAGAGAGAGAGAGACAGAGAGAGAGAGAGAGAGAGAGAGAGAGAGATGAGTAATCTCATGCTGCTGATTCTGTACAGAGTAATATTGGAGTCATAGTGTACTCATTAACTTACCCTCTCTCTCTCCCCCTCTCTCTCTCTCCCCCTCACTATCTCTCTTTCTCTGACTTTTATAACCGATCTTATTCTTCTCATTTACAAACTTGGCTGTAGCTGTGAGTGAGTGACTTTTGGCCCCCACACCCTCGTTTAATCACCCTGATCCCACCAACAGCTAAACACCAACACATCAGAAAGAGAGAAAGACAAAGAGAGAGAGAGAGAGAGAGGAAAAGGGAAGGGAAAAGAAATATAGAAAGAAAAGGAAAAAAGGATGTGACAGAGCAAACAGAAATAAAGACAGGAAAAGGAAGGAGAGAAGGGAGAGAGTGGAGCTCGATGCTAAAGCCTAGCATGTTAGCGTGTTAATGTTTTGCGTGAGTGTGGGTTCTCTGCAGGGCAGAACGAGAAACTAAAACATTCTCAACACAGAACACTTCTACACCTGTAGAACGAGCAGTAACTCCAGACGGTTGACCTTTAGATGTCCTTTTGTTTCTGTTCTGCATTAAGTTTCTTTTCTCTCCCTCTTTTTTCCCTTCCTGCTGATTATACTATATATATTATTATACTCTCTCTCTCTCCCTCCCTCCCTCCCCCCCTCGATTCCTTGTTGTAGGGACATCAGTCGAGCTGTTTGTGTGAATAATCTGTTGTGTTTTCACAGTGTTGTTAGTGTTGTTATAAAGCAGCTGTTCCTGTTAAGATCTGAACTAGTCATCAGTGATTTAATCAGAACAGTCGGTCTGAGTCACAGGCGAGGGTCAGCTGGTCAGCTGGGGGTGTGATTGTTGAACAAACTTTAAACTGAGATTCCATGATTCTACCCTTTATTCTGGCCTTGATTTAGCTCTGAATGAATTTTAACCCCCAGTTTAGCCCTGATTTTAACCCAATCCTCAGTGGAGTGGAGTCTGTACTGGTTGGTTCTCGCCTGCAGGTCAGGGTCAGTCATCGTGGACGGCTGAGAGAGATAATGCTGTATTATGTGAATGGTGCAGAGTTGATCTGTCTCCTGTTGGATGTTCAGAGATAGCAGAGAATGAGGGAAGCAGAGACAGAGAGAGGAGAGAGGCAGAGAGGGTGGTGCTGACGTCTGCAGTTCTGTATAGATCAAAGAGTCGTTGGAAACAAAAGATTAATTTGTAACCTCGTTAGAATAATTGTGTGCTTCTCTGAGGGATCGAACTCTCTGAACCTGCTGCTGTCTCAACCATTCAGAATACTGAGAGACTTAATCTGACCTCTATAATCCCCCAATCTCTCTTTTCCATCTCAAATCACTTTGATTGATCAGTTATCATGATCTGACATGACAGAATCAAGCCCTGATCAATTAAATGGAACAGCCACCAATTCATCTGCATAACTCACTTGTTAATAACTCATTTGATATGAAATGCTGCATTTTTGAGGAACAGAGGTTGTGATGAGGTCCAGATGTCACAACGTTCTACAACACAAATATACACACAGAGACTTCGGACATCTGGTTCCTATCAAAGCCAGTGTTTTGTGAAATTTCAATAGTGGTCAGTTTTATTGATGAAACTGTTTTGTTTTAAAAGGAGACATTCTCTGAAGGTTGACCAGGTCGTGTCCTTCAGTCTGATCAATAAAGTGCAAATCAATCAGTTGCTGATTGATCAGAGCAGACTGAGCGTGCACACAGTGTGCTTACAGTGCAGTGGGAGCAGGTGTGGCTCACAGCTAATTGCAAAACTGTCAATACAGCAGGGGGAGGGAGGTCAGCACCCACCACCACCTCTATCTCTCTTTCTCTCTCTCACCATCACTTATGTGTTGGTCTGATTAGTCATTAATATTTAACTGTAAAGAGCTCATCAGTATGCACATATATGGACGTGTGTGTTTCTGCTTCAGTGTGTGTGTTTCTGTCTGTCTTGGTTTTCTCCTTCATTGTGTCTTGCACCGTAAAGCCAAACACATACACACACACACACACACACACACAGTTGCAGTGTGGAAGGATGTCCCTGCCGGACTGCCCTGAGACAGCGACTGTGTTCAAACAATACATCAAACAATAAAGCATCAAAGCTCAGTCTGTTTCCTACTGCCACTGCCTTAAAGCGTTAGTTCAGCCCAAAACAACACAATTCCTCCAGTTTCCCCCGTCACCTCAAACAGACCATCAGTTAAGACACAGCTGACCCCCTGCAGTTCCTTTTGTAGATTTACACTGGAGCTGTAACACTTTTAATGACATTTTTCACATTTAAAAAATAACATATTAGTTGGGATTTAAGACCTATTGGTCAGTTTATCAGGATGTCTAATGAAAACATTACATTCTCCTCAAATCTGCCAACACCTCCTTAGACCATCATCGAGACGTGTGTCTGAACGGCATTAACATGACCAGAGAAGCGATTAGTTTGGTGAAAAACAGTCAGACGACAGAACATGATCACAGAGGAGTTCCTGTAGAACAGGGTTTGCATTTAAGCACAAGCCTGTAAATGCAGCTGGGTGTGCCTGATTGCATGTGTTTGTGTTGTGCAGGTAACACCCCCGTTCGTGCGGTAGCAGCAGTGTGTATCCTGCAGATGGAGATGTGTTGGAGGAGTTTGTCCGTTTTTGGCCTGCTGTTGCTGCTGCTGCCGGTTCATCATGCTGTCAGTTTCCCAGAGGACAACATCCCCATGGACGTCGTGGACAGACACTGTGAGACATACAAAAGCACACACACCCACACACAGCTTCTAACTAATCCTCTACATCTGAAACATAACTAGTGCACAACATTATCATGTACACTAAGAGGCAGCGTTGTGTTTACCAAATTATGTTGTGCAGAAATTGAAAATGTAGAAATGTTAATCCATTTTTAATGCTGGGAAAAATCTTAGATTGAGGCAGAGATAATAAATTGAAGAATATGCTTTCCCATAAACCCTTTCTCTGCATCTCTACATAACTACATTTGTTCTTCTTGTTGTAAAATTAGCATTATTTACATAGTCAGCCACTTCTTGCCACAGTGCTAATATGGTTAACTGCAAATGGAGGAGAGAGGCAGAAGTGAACATTTTTGGCCAAACCGCCCTGTAAGCCTAGACCTAGATTAAAAGAGAGGATTTTGAATGGAGATCCCAGGCAGTGTAAGCTAAGCTTAATCTGTGTCCACAAATCTCTGGAAAATTGTTCATGTTAACTGCTCACTAGTCTGAGGCTAGTGCACGTGTTCTTCCAGCATCTTGATGAAACATCTGATCATTTTTACTACCTAACGTCCAAAGTTTGCTCCTGATAACTGGTGAATCTGTTTTCTGAGAAGATGGACTCATGCATAGCTCCTCTCTTTAACATAATGTATACATTATCCATGAATGGATCAATTCTATATGCAATCTGCTGATGCTGCATCCACTTATTGGTATTAGCTTTCATTCCTTTAGTAAAGGTATTCTCCAAGACCATTTAACATGCAGCTAGTCAACATCCTGCAGCAGAAGTGCAACTAATCAATACCCTGCAGAAACAATGCAGCTAATCACTCAAATGTAGCTTTACAAATGTAATTAATCAATATCCTGCAGCTGTACCTTACAATATTAATGTATCTAATGCCCTAAAGATATCGCAAATAATTCAACATTCAACAGTACTAATGAGGCTAATTATTCAACATTCTGCAGTACAGATGAAGGTCTTCATCTTTACCCACCAGTACATATGCAAATGATCAATAACCTACAGTACAGATCATTCAAGATTCTACAATGCAAATATAAAATTATACATGTTATGCAGTAAAAACAAATTATTCTATACCCCGTAGTATAAATGTGACTAATGACTCAAAGCTGTTTGGTACAAATGCAGCCAATCGATACTCTTCCGTACAAATGCAGCCAATCAATATTTGCACTCCTGATGTGGCGAAACCAAAGCTTTTAGCTTAGCCCAGGTCACCACAATGCCACTGACTAACCCAAGGGATTCCATGTTGTTTTTCCTGCCATAGATTCCCGGCAGTATCCGGTATTCCGGGGCCGGCCATCAGGAAACGAATCACAGCACCGACTGGACTTCCAGCTGATGACCAAAATACAGGACACTCTCTTCATCGCTGGCAGGTAAGACAAACTTCCTCCTGAACTCATGGAACTGCACTCAACTGAACTTCAGTCTCAGCCATTTCCGACTTTTCTTTCTTATTTAAAATAATAAATGTGTTGTTATTGTACACCAAAATGCAGGTTCTTGTGGTATCTCTAAGGTGGTAACAATGTGAAATTTTAGCTGACAATTTCAAATAAAGACTGGGTCTTTCTTCCACGCAAAATAATATTAACAGTATTTAACATAATTAACTAATGTATGTTATTAACATTAAATAGGTTTAAGGGTTTAAAACATGTTTACTATCAAATTTTTTCAAAAAAGGATGCAAGAAGCAAGATTGGACTTGATTCTGTGGTAGAAAGAATGAGATGTTGTGCTGCTTAGTGTGGGTAACTGTAAACATACAAGTCAGGTCAAATTAGCTGACCAGCTGTCCTGCTTCCGTGCACAACGCCTCAGACCCAGCTCGACCTCAACATTACTCACAGCTGCCCTCTACTGGTTTATAAAAGTAAAAGAATGTTCATTGTTCTGTCATTTTCACGTGTAGTAAACGTTGATGTTGGGGCGTGGCCAGCAACAGCTTATTTGCATAAAAGTGACAGAGCCCTTAAACGGCTTATTCTGAAAGGGACTCAAACTGGCAAGAATAGATCTCTCTTTATGTGAAAGTGACTTTGTGCACAGAACTTCATGAACATATTTTGTATAGACCTATTCTAACTTGTTTGAAAAAGTGGTATAGTACGTCCCCTTTAACAAAACTGATGATTGCACCAATGTACAGTCTATTTATTACAGAATAAACATGTGCCTGTGAAAGATTGATAACTAGAAAATTATAAATTGTGGTAATAAGTGTGACAGACCTACATATCCCTCTAGTATCACATTGGCTTCCACACAGTAAATATGCCAGTGTTAAATCAACACTATTAGAGTTAAATTAACACTGAGGGTGTCAAAATGTAACACTCTCAGTGTTAATTTAACTCTAAGAGTGTTGATTTAACACTGGCAGATTTACTGTGCAGTATTTGCATGTGACAAAATGTAAATGTAAGCCCTTACACTAGCTAGTACTGATTCTAAGATTCACTGATTTGCATGAGTTTGATTAAACAAGTGTGAATACGGTTTGGGATGAAATCAGAATGCATCATTTATAACATCTCTGTATCATTCAAATCTTGATTTATTTCTATATAATTACTTGTAGAGGTTATATATATATATAATTATTATTTAGAAATATAATCCATTATCTTATTATTAGATTACAGTTTCCTCTAAATGTTTTTATCAAGCTTGCTCTTTCATCCCCACTCAGTCTCCTCAACTCTCAGCCGAGTCTGGCATGAGTTGGAGGAAAGACGAGCTAGATTATGATGGAGGAGGGGCAACTTGTTCCACTGAATCACTACAAATCTTTACCAGATGTAACTGCAGCATCAATTTTTTAAAGAAGTGTATTAATCTGAATCACATTGTGTTGAATCAAATTGAACTGAATCACTGATTCAGAACAGAACTGAATCATATCTCTCGTAGTTCCTTCATTTGTGTCTTTAATGTGTTAGATAATTGATCATGCATTCAGATGTGTAAAATATCAGTCTCAGAGATGGAAATATACATTTCTATTACTCAGCTAATGTCACAGAACACTACAGTGTGATGTTTTAGTAGCCGTAACATTAAACACAATTGAAAGTTTCTTAACAATGTTAGCTTCAAATGAACATTCTAACAAAGATGGAAGAGCATACAAGCTCAAAAAACAAACATTATTCACTTTTGCCCTGTAATGTTGCAAATGCACCTGGTAGAAGTTTGATTGTTTTTGTAAGAACCTTGATGTGACTCAGTGAATGTACTTATTATGGATAAAATTAGTTCCTTCCAATTTGGGGGGGGGGGCAAGAAGTATAATCCAAGTTCTTTCTTACTTAGATATATTTTGTATTAAATTACAAATGCTTGGATCATTGCTCTTGGTGCAAGAAGGTTGATGAAGACAGAAAGGACAATGTGACCTGCATTATTAGCC
Organism: Crenuchus spilurus; assembly: GCA_036984385.1. Classification (NCBI taxonomy): domain Eukaryota; kingdom Metazoa; phylum Chordata; class Actinopteri; order Characiformes; family Crenuchidae; genus Crenuchus; species Crenuchus spilurus. The sequence goes on from BRDA01046261.1 coordinate 15,542, forward strand.
AAGCTGGGCAGAATGACAAACTTAGCTCAGCATATAGCTCTCTCTCTCTCTCTCTCTCTCTCTCTCTCTCACACACACTCTCTGTTTCTTGGCACTAATGGCCTCTAATTTATTTTTCTTCCATCATTAACAGGGACCAGGTCTACTTAGTGAGCCTCAGAGAGTCTTACAGGAACGAGATCATTCCCTATAGGGTGAGTCTTCATCCCACGAACCCCATCTTTGGCTGGAAAGGCTAAAATCAGATTTGACTTATATAAAACAAAACCCTTGAGGAATAGTTTGGCTAAAAAATGCAGCATAAACATATACAACAGATTGAGACAGTTTGGCATGTTAATTGGTCTGGTATCAGCCTGTTAGCTATGTTAGATTTGTAGTTACAGTTTTAAACTAAAGTAGTAATATTATGGGGCAAGCATGTCATAGCTGGCTACAAGAAAATTTGGTAAAATTGCTTTTTGGTTGGACTATTGCTTTGAGTGGCCTGAAAACTGTGAGTGGAAACACAGCACTATTGGTAACACAGTTCTGAAATTGCAGAAACTAACGTGGAGGTCAGGCCAGGCAGATCGAGAAACGTGTGCCATGAAGGGAAAACACAGAGTGAGTGATTCTCCTCAGGCTTTTAACAGAAATGAGACCACAACTTTCCACACCATATTTATACTACTGCAGAGCTATAAATCTCATTCTCCCCCTCACCACCTCATCCTTCCTTCTCTCTCTCCATCCATTCTTTCTTTATTATCTCTCTCTCTCCCTCTCTCTCTCTCTCTCTCTCTCTCAGGATGAGTGCCATAACTTTATTAAAGTTCTGGTTCCCAGAAATGATGATCTAGTGTTTATCTGCGGCACCAACGGCTTCAACCCCATGTGCCGTTACTACAGGGTACGTTATACACACAGTATGAACTCTGCACAGTCATCGTCACTCTAGATTAAACACAGAACTGCTGAAGATATGAAACAAATAAATAAATAATAATAATAATAATAATAATAATAATAATAATATGATCAAAAACAGTAAACAGGCCAAAAAGCACATAAATGAACTGAATACACCCACACAGTATATAATGAGTACATACTCCAGTATACTCACACATTATCTCACTCTTACATGCACAACCCTTCTCTCACTCACTCTTTCTGTGCTGTATTGTATGAGCTGAAGCCTCATTGTGTTTCTCTGTGTGAGAGACTGACACACGCAGAGAGCTACAGCTGTACCTTCACAGCTCAGAAAATAACAACCCACACTCTGTCTCTCGCTCTCTGTACGGCCTCTCTCTCATTCTTTCCTTTTTCTATCTCCTCTCTCTCTCTCTTTCTCAGTTGGATAACCTGGAGTTTGATGGTGAAGAGATCAGTGGGTTGGCACGATGCCCGTTTGATGCCAAGCAGACCAACGTTGCCCTGTTTGCGGGTAAGTGTGTAATAAGGGGAGTGATGAATGGCTCTCTTAGGCATCGTGGAAGATTTTTTTGGGAGGAAAAATTAAAGCAGAGGCTCATCACACACATAAATCACAATCACACACACATATACAGAGCCCAGAGCTTGGCACAGACACACACACACACAACTCCTGTCACCCAGCCCAGCGTAAACGCTTTAGAGCTCTGAATTAGTGCCACTTGGGACATCAGCATCGTCAATTTAGTCCATGCTTACAGATAACAGCATATCATATAGAGTCAGAAAGCACAACATCAAGACTATTAGTCATTACTGAACATCTCAATACTATGTACGATTTAGGCATGCAGTTAGCATCATGCTAATTGGTGTACATATGTTTACATTACATGTTAGTGACATTAGCATCATAGCGAAAGTTAAGAAGAAGCAATCTTAGGAGGCCAAGCATCTTTTGTTGTAAAGAGAGAAACTGGGTTTATTTGAGGAGCTGATCATTTAAGGTTATGATTAAGATTGCTTACATATGTACAGTCTTCAGAAGGTATAAAACCCAAATGTTTGTGCGCGTTACAGATGGTAAACTGTACTCGGCTACAGTAGCAGATTTTCTGGCCAGTGACGCAGTGATTTACCGCAGCATGGGGGACGGATCTGCACTCAGGACCATCAAATATGACTCCAAATGGTTAAAAGGTATGGCACCATTCAGAACCCTCAAAACTGCATAAAAAATTCACATCAGGTCAGCACTGATATTTCTCTCTCTCACTCTTAGAGCCACATTTCCTACATGCAGTGGATTACGGGAATCACGTTTATTTCTTCCTCCGAGAGATCGCAACAGAACACAACAACCTGGGGAAGGTACGAAGTCTTTACAGACTGTTTGCACCACTCTGGGCAGCTCTTTCAGTTATACAGAGGACAATTCTGAACGTAGAGAAATATACAGACCCCAAACTATAAATCCCCATTAACATTCTGAAATCACTGGTAAAATTAGATCACATTTCTATGTACAACTCAAATGAGTAACCAGTGACAGCTATCTGACCTCTCCATGATCCACCGGTAAATGCACACAGTGCAGAGTTGTGTTCTACAGGTTCTCATTAGGTTAAAAAAGATTATAAAATGATATCTAAATGTATGTGTTTCTACAGAAACTGAGTTCTGTGTTCTATATGTTCTCATTAGATTATTATTATTATTATTATTATTATTATTATTATTAAAACATCAATTGTAAAGCTTCCAAATCCTGAGAGCAGTAGATCCAAAATGAATACATTGTGTGGTGAGTGTATGAGCCTACAAAAGAACACAACTGTAAGCAAAATCACAAAAAACACATCAGTGGACAGAGCCATGACGCACATTCTTGGTCTACTAAATAACACATTTTGGGACGGGAGACCTGCAAAATAACAAACTTTGTGTGTTTAGCTTCAAAAACATTTTTCTACATGGAGCTATGCAACACACATTTGTGGGTGAAGCACAGATAACAATCACTACTGACCATTATATAAACAGAGCTCTGTAGACAATTTTAAACACATAAAACATTAATAATTAAATCAAATTTTGGTCTCAGAATCAAAACCCTGAAAATGGTGTTGTAACACCAGTAATGTGTAAGAAAGTTTAGCTGGTGTGAAATGCAGTGTGTGTGTGTGTGTCTATGGGCTGAAATTCTACATCCTGTGAGTGTATCAGCACCCCTGCCACAGACCTGTTAATGCTAACGCTAATGCTAATTAATATTTCAGGTTGCTAATCGCAGCAGTCGAGGGCTGGGTGATGATTTGTGCTGATGAATTATTAAAGCAGTTACACACAGCTAATTCCATCACTGCAACAGCTTACTGAACCATTTAGTCTTTATCTACTTACAGAGCATTATTATTTCTATAATAATAATAATAATAAAGAAAGTTATTATTACTTAAAGGAAGTTCCCTCAAAGCATTATCTCTTCATTAATGTGTAACAATCATATAAAGTAGCTCATTTTCTTTTGTATATATTTATATTTCCCTTATTTAGGCCGTGTACTCTAGAGTTGCTCGTATCTGTAAGAACGATGTTGGAGGTTCTCAGCGCGTTTTGGAGAAGCACTGGACGTCCTTTGTTAAAGCAAGGCTAAATTGCTCTGTTCCCGGAGAATCCTTCTTCTACTTCGACGTCCTTCAGGCCATCACAGACATCATCAACATCAATGGTGTTCCCTCTGTGGTTGGAGTGTTTACAACACAACTAAACAGGTAAACACATTATGAACACTTTCACTCCTCCAGAGGAGAGCATGTTCCTTATGTCCTGTGTTCCCTAAATATGACACATAATGGGAACACAGCAAAGTGTCCTATCTTTCCGAGAACCCTGGGAACATAGGACTGATCTACTTCCAGGATAATCACATTCTAGCAGATCTAGCAGGTTTATGATGACTAACCTTCTTTACTAGCATAACATGCAAGCCATCAAAGTTAGGAACATTAAATGCTAGGCTGGAGCTAACTTGGTAATTGTATATGATAAACATTAAGAACCAAGAATCTAGTAGCCACACTGCTAATGTTAAAATGGAAGGTTTAGAGGTGCCAGCACATAGTACAGAAATGCAATGTCTGACTGATTTGTCTATACAGTGGTACCTTGGGATACAAGCAGACCAACATACAAATTTTTTTAAGATACGAGCTGCGACTCCGTCTGTATTTTTGTTCAAGATCCGAGCGAAATTTCAAGATACGAGTGGCTGCTGCTAGTTGGCGCATTGGCGCAAAGGTCCAGTATGGGCAGCACAACACCTGCATCTCATTCTGTCTCACGTTACCCAATCTCGTGCACTGTACTTCTTCTTGCATACTTTTTGGAAAAAAAATGCATAGTAAAAATGTTTTAAACTCTTAAATCTAGTTCATTTTAATAACATACATACAGTAATGTTGGATGCTGAAGTGAAATGGGAGAAATAATTTTACTGTACAGCACGCAAAGGTCCAGTATGCAGCACAACATCTCATTCTTTTGTACCACAGAATCAAATCCAATCTTGTACACTGTACTTCTTGCATCCTTTTTGAAAAAATTTGATAGTAAAAATGTTTTAAACCCTTAAACCTATTTAATTTTAATAACATACATTTTGTTAATTATGTTAAATACTGTTAATATTATTTTGCGCAGAAGAAAAACCCAGCCTTTCACATCCTGTCATCCGCGTGCGTGCGCCAGCCCTGAACATAGATATGCTTCTGAGTGAAAATTGTTTTGTACTGAACTGCAAATAACGAACCATGACTTCCCATTCTTCAGCGAGTTGCTGAATTTCTTGACAGCAGTTGGATGCTAAAATGAAATGGGAGAAGAGAGATACTGTACAGCGCGCACTATGCATCTAGACAGTACCGCACGCATCGAATTCCCGGCAAATTTAAAATGCTACAGCGAGAATTCCCCAAAAATTATTTTACACTAATATTTCTTGAAATCTGAAATGGAAATACTTTGTTATGCATTGGTAAAGTGTATATATGTGTTTCTTAATTCAAAACATGTCTTTTTCTCCATAATTTAGGATGGTTTGGGGATGTTTCAAAAGGCTGGAACGGATTAAATCTATTTCAGTTATTTTAAATGGGAGAAATTTGTTTGATATATGAGTTGACTGACTTACGAGCTCTGTTACAGAAAGAATTAAACTGGTATCTCAAGGTACCACTGTTTTTGGGTACTCTATATTGGCTAGATTGACATTAAGCCAGGTGTTTAAGTTTGGTTTGGTTAGCTATTTTTGGTTATACAGCTAATCTACTTTACCTGTCAAACAGATAGCTGGGCTCCTAGTAGGTTCATAAGGTCATTGGCTCTAAGAAAAACCATGTAATGTAAAGGTTCTTTAAACTTTAAATGTACTATCCTTGAATCTGAAGTGTTTCTACAGCAGTGCTACACAGGTTTTTTGGGACTTGTACTTTTTAGAGAAGAAGCTAACAAATTGTAGCATAATTTAAGTTATCAGTGAAAGATGGCAGGTGTCCAGTCAGTTGTGGTTGGCTCAACTGGACAAATGTTAGTCCAGGGCCAAATCTGATCCCAGTTGAGAATGGAAATTGATTATTGATGTATTGGTCAGCATCCCAGGCTCAGCGGTGTGTGCTTTCTCCATGCCGGACATTGAGAAGGCTTTCCATGGACGTTTTAAGGAGCAGAAAACTCCGGATTCCGTCTGGACACCCTTCCCAGAGGAGAAGCTGCCCAAGCCCAGGTGAGCCACACCTGCTGCTAACCACCTAATCACAGCTAAATAATTAATCAGGGATAATTAGACAGTATGCATATTTAATGTGCATGTGCAGTGGCCATATGTGTGCAGGTGTAAGATTACAGGTGTGACACACTACTGTAGAAGGAGATTTTTTTGTTTGTTTTGTGCTGTTCCACCAGCCATAACGGAATGTGTGCATGTGTTTTTAGGCCAGGTTGCTGTGCAGGTCATGGGTCAGCAGAGTCCTACAAAAGCTCCATCGAGTTTCCAGACGAGACACTGCAGTTCATTAAGTCTCACCCGCTCATGGACACTGCAGTGCCCTCTATAGGCGATGAGCCGTGGTTTACCAAAACCAGAGTAAGGTCAGTACCTAGAATTACTGGCCACAGATTTACACTCCAGATCAATAATATCACCTCACCTGAATGAAAGGTCTAACACTGTGAACAAGACTTCTCATAGGAGATGGCAGGTTTAGCATTGGGTGTCTCAGTCATGTATTCTTTGGTCTGCAGGTACAGGCTGACTGCTCTGGCTGTAGATAACGCTGCGGGACCCTATAAGAATTACACGGTGGTGTTTATTGGTTCTGAGGGAGGTGTAGTTCTGAAGGTTCTGGCAAAGACAACAGCACTGTCACTGAATGACAGCATCCTGCTTGAGGAGATTGACGTTTTCAACCAAGCCAAGTACGACCATCTCATTCTCAGCAACCTCCATCTCAGTCGGAATCCCACATCATCTTTTGTCATGCATTTTTATATTAGTTTTACTTTTTGTTTGATAAATAATTGCAAGTTTTCTGTGCATTAATGATGCCATAGAATTACACCTCAGTATTATTATTATTATTATTATTATTATTACTACTACCACCTGTGTGTCTAATTGTAATGATTAAGATGCTAAAAATGTGAAACAACTTTGTTTTGATTAGAATTCTGCATTGCATCTGTTTGTGATTTTGTGCAGCAGATTTGAGATGGAAAAGAAGGCAGAACAATCTGATAACATGTCATTAACATCGCTTTCCACTCCTTCTGTGCAGGTGTTTATCCAGTAATGAGGATGACCGACGTATTCTGTCCTTCCACCTGGATAAAGACACACACACTCTGTTTGTGGCGTTCTCCAGCTGTGTGGTTCGTATCCCTCTGAGCCGATGCGAGAGGCACAAAACCTGCCACAAGTGAGTGTTCAAAAAGCAGTTGCAGATTAGTTTTCAATGATGGTGATTATGGGAAATAGTCCACATCATTTTATTAAAGTGTAGAAGTGCTCCCTAGTATTCATATAATTCACACAGTCATTCTGACAGACTGGAATACACTACAGGAAGTACAGGAGGCGATATGACTTCTGCATTTAATTAAGGAGGACATTTTTGGAGTACATACAAAACTCTGAATGATGATATTGGAAATGAGAAAAGTACCAAAGAAGAGGGAACTGATAGATTAGTCAACTAATCATATGATAGGTTGATTACAGTTATTACTGCTAGGCGCACCCCTAATGTACCTCATTTACATAAAAAAACAACAAAACAACAACAAGCAAAACATTTTAGTATTACTGCTGTTTTAAATTTTGTTTTACTTTCACAATAACAAATATAACATTTTGATCTAATACAGCTTCCAAGGAGTATTAAATGTAATAAATGGTGCATTTTGCAATTGCATGTTTGTGTGCTGTAGGTCGTGTATTGCCTCCAGAGATCCGTACTGTGGGTGGATGCCTCATGGAGCCTGTGAGAGAATCACAGCAGTACAGTAAGTACACACACACACAAGGCCCTGTTGTCTATGTATGTGTTTACTGTTTCACAGATTTATTCTAATGAACACAGAGGTAAATCAATATATATGTTCTATACCCCACTCTCTCTCTCTCTCTCTCTCTCTCTCTCTCTCTCTCTCTCTCTCAGGTCAAGTTTTGAGCAGGATGTTGAATTTGGAAACACAGCACGGCTGGGTGACTGTCATGGTGAGATTTGTGTTTTCACTGTCACGCACTAAAGCCATTAGTTCACACACACACACCACACACACATGCGCACACACACACACACGCACACACACACTGCCATACGCTACTAATGCTAAACATAGAGCATCTCAGCGGCTTAGAACAACTCAAGAGAAGCAGAACTGGAGAATAAGACTAGTTTCATTAACATTATTAAATCTTTTATCCTTGTTGTAGAACTTTTATTTTTGAGTTTAGATTTTTAATTTTCCTTATTTTATGCTGATTTCTTGTTCCTTTAATTCCTTTAGAGTTTTTGACTACTGCTTCAGCGCCAGATTTCAAATCATATGGCGACCCAACTTCTGGTTAGTTTCCTTTACTCCAATGATTTCTTTCCTTGAGTTCAGCATTCTCTCAGTCTCACACTTCACTGCTGCCATTTAACCCTTTCTCCACTCAGCCTTTTCATCCTCATCATCTTCATTACCTTCATCGATATCACCAAGGCATTGGTTCTTTAGATTAAAGAATCTTTTCATGTTCACCATCAGCATTTCATTATTTTTCTTTATTCTCTTTGCTTCTCCTCTTCTGACGTCACCCCCTGCATGATCTGTAGCCACGTGGCCTCACTTCTACACCCACAAATCCTGCTTTCTGCTCTTTTTCTGGAGGCCATTCTCCCCCTTTCAGTCACTATTGTGTCTCATAGATTCATATCCAACCAGAACATGATCTGGCTTTTGGTTTTTAACAAGTTATAGTATTAGTACTAATCTCACTAGCAGCTTCTGCTGTTCCTAAATGTAGTACTTCATCCACATAAAACTCTGGAAACATTTAAAGTTGTAGTTCTGTAAAAAAAATCAAATTTACACAACTTTCCCTCAAAAGTTTTCAATCAGCCAAGCCGTGTTCGAATCGCATATGAATATTAGGTTAGCTTTACACTGGAGATACAAGGCTAATGTTGTTACGTAATGGAAATGGATACCCCAACAGTTATCAAACACTTGTTTCAAACTGTGTTGAGATGTTCAAGATCTAATGAACTTCATTATGTGGTTTCTGACACTGCATGGACTAAATTACAATAGTGTAGCTAAAAACAGTAGTAACTGTAACATCTGACTTTCATGTTGATTTTTCTACATATTTTGAAATGACAGTTTGAGGCAAATGTGTGATGATCTAGGCAAGCATTTAGCACCAGTCGCATAGCACCATTAGCACCATTTTAATGGGTTTCCATTTGTAGTTACATTAGCATCTTAACTCCAGTGTAAGACTAAAGAAGTCAATTTCAAACACCAAATATCTGTAATCCATTTGGGGAAAACTGCAGAAATTTGATTTAAAATTTTCACAGAATTGCCGCTTTAATGATGACCGTATTGAAGGCCTGAGCTGGGACCTGCAACCTTCGTCTTCTTATCCAGCGAACACTGTGCTGTCCTGTCGTCTGTTCCGTTTGTGAATAATCTGTTTGTCGCTACAGACATGGAGTTACCAGCGTCGTCAGTCACACCGTCCGCCACCTCAGACCCGATAGAATCCCCCCAAACCATCCCCTCTCTGCCTCCCACACGCTTTGGCTCACGGAAATTTGTTCTTCAAGATGACCCAGACACTTCCCGATCATTCCCGGGAGTGCTGGAGGGTAAGGCCTTAAACGGGAGCAATGCTGTTTGCTGCATGGACATCTGGGTAATACACTGCCTGCCAAATGTTTGGTAATACTAGCTTTTCATAAATATAAACTATAAATTAGCATGTCTTTTTCTCTTTATTTCTAAGATTAAAGACTAGGCAGGTTCATTTTAAGAAAAACTCACATGTAAATGTTTGTGACAATAACTAAAGAGCATAAATTAATTAAAAATACTATATAACACTACTGCAAAGTCTAAACAGCAACCCCTATTGTCACAATTATTCAATGTGAAACTGATTTTCTGACTTGCCTTTAAAGTTCTTTCACTTTGAAATAAGAAAGCATGCTAATTTCTTAAAAATATTCAATATGGTGTTTAGGTTGGTGTCGCCAAACTTCTGACTGGCAGTATAGTTGCTAATAACAGTCATCTGAGAGCACAATTCTCAGAAGTGACTGAGAAGCACTATCAGTCATGATGCATTAGCTAAGCAAAGCAACGTGTTTGCTGCTTGAAATCTTAGTCAGCGGCTACATTACGATGCTTAGTGAGACAATGCTAGCAACTATGCCCAGATCCTGTCAGCTCACATGGCAGCACATTTCTTCTTCTGTTCTTTCAGTTTTGTTGGTGTTTATTCTTCATCAAACAACTTTGGGTTACATGTGCTTTATTTACCATTCATCTTTGCAAGACATCCATTTCAAGCTTCTTATACATAATTTTGTTATTTTTTAATATCTGAAAATTACTTTGGTCTCTTTCTTTCTCTACCTTCCTTTGCCCATTCTTATGTACTTTAATTTCTTCTTTTGTTTTCCTGGGTTTTAGGATGTCCTCCCGAAGGCCTTGCCACTGACTATTGTAGCATTTCACTTCAACGCACGAATAAAGACGTACTAACAGTCAAATGCCTGCAAATGCTAACCAATGTTGAACAAGCACTTCCTGTCAATATTCACTGTCTCGGTTATATAGGGTAGAAGGGAATATTCTCCACTCAATCCAACACTAACCACTTTAATTTCTTGATAGGCATGCCACAAAACTCTTCAAACTCGAAACCTTTAAACCGTTTACTGGACAGCACCTGCACTAAGATAATCTTAGAAAGCCTTTAGCAATGAGCTCATCCATTTCTTATATGTATAATCTTTTCTTGCAAATGACTGAATAATTAAAAAAATTCTGTAAAATTCTCAGATTACCATGTAAACCTCACCGAATCTGAAATTTTAGTAAATGACAGAATACCTAAAGGGAAAAGGGGGAATAGACTTCACCTTTCTGCTGGAATTTCAGCAGGGAGTGGGAGCATATGTACATATATGTATATGTGAATTAATACGTCATTGGGCGGCATGTGTTTCAGGTGTGTGGGAGATCCAGTCAGGTGATTCCAACCAGATGGTACACATGAATATCCTCATTACCTGTGTTTTCGGGGCCTTCCTGCTGGGGGCGCTAATCGCTGGAATGGTTGTCTACTGCTACCGTGATGCCTTTCTTCGCAAACCACGCAAAATCCACAAGGATGCAGAGTCAGCACAGTCTTGCACGGATTCCACGGGAAGCTTTGCCAAGCTGAATGGCCTCTTTGAAAGCCCAGTGAAGGAATACCCACATCCAATGGACTCACCCAAGCTTTATTCCAGTCTACTGAATGGAGGGAAAGAGGTACCTTCATCTCCGGATGCCAAGACCATGATACTCGGTGGGCAGAATCCAGACTTGACTGCTCTACCTACTCCAGAGTCTACACCCGTGCTTCAGCAGAAGTCCCTGCAGCCAGTCAAAAACCAGTGGGAGAGGGCCCAGGGGAAGATTGGACGCAAGGATGGTCCACCCAAGAGCCCACAGTACCTTCCCTCCAGCTCTCCTACACATCCAGCTATGGGGAATCATCAAATCCCAAGTGCTGTTGTGCTTCCCAATGCCACACATGAACATCGGCCATCCAGTCCCGATGGTTCCCGGCCAGATAAGAAAGTCCAAAATGGTGAACATCACAGTTCTAAATCTAGCAGAAAGGAACAGCGACGTTCAGTGGATGCCAGGAATACATTGAACGACCTTCTTAAGCACTTGAACGAGAGTAATAGCAACCCCAACCCAACAAAGGGCATCATTGTTGAGGTACCACGACCTCGGCAACACTTAATGCTGGAACCCTTGGGCAATGGAGCGGAAATCCCGCCCAAGGTCCCAAGCCGAGAGGCATCTCTCTATTCTCCATCCTCTTCACTGCCCAGGAACAGCCCAACCAAAAGGGTGGATGTACCATCCACACCCACTTCACCCACTGGGCAGCCTGGAGGTACACTGGAGAGGCAAAGGTACCATCGAGGATCCTCTCAGCGCCATTCAATCTCATCCCCACCAAAAGGATTACACTCACCCAATGGAGTGACGGTGACTCGCCAGCCCAGTTTCAGCAGAGGTGGGTATGTGCCACCTACACCACCCTGTAGACTGGACTCCCATGGGGTGCCAATGAGCATGACACCTTCAGTGTCCCGACAAAGCAGCTACAGTGGGCATGGCTCTCTGCCACGGACGAGCATCAAACGAACAGCCTCACTAAAACCTGATGTGCCGCCCAAACCAAACAGCTTTGTGCCACAGACTGCTCAGATGAGGGTGGTGAACAAATACAGTTACTGATTGGGCTCCTTTTAGCGGGGCAGTTAACAAGGTGAACAGAACACTGGAAGTAAAAAATAAGCTTATCAGCCATGAACATCTGGATGTCCTTTTGCTGAATGCTGGGGACAGCATGGCAGAGCCATAGATGTATATCCACTGGCTCTTGCAAATTTCATTTAATGCCATGCTAAAACTTGAGACAGGTGATGATGGTCTCTGACCTCTGAGGCGGCAGGCCCGGCCGAGGTCAGAGGTGTGCGGGTACTGCGCCAGTTGGACTCTTGTTGTGGAAGTTGTGGGAATACTTGAAGACAGCCTTTTGCTCCTCCATGCCACCCCACAGCAATCTGCTCAATGCAGACCGAGCAGAACCGAGGGTCGGTGGAGAAGACAAAATTGTGGAGCATGTCCATAGGAGAGAACATGCTTTATGCTTTTAGCAGCATCCGAGGGAGGGACAGAGACTTAGTATTTTTATTTTCAGATAGAGGACTAGCCTCTGGGGTTAACCCGTCTGCATTCAGTGCTCACACAAAAGGATGCACTTACAGCTGGCTTCTCTCCAGCTGCAGTCATTACCGTCATAAAACTAAAAACCCATTTCAGGGTGCATTAACATCACACTTGTGTGTGCGTGCAGCCGTAGAGGCAGATATTAATCAACCATTTCTGTGTGCAAAGGCAATGTCCAGCAGGGTGCCTACTTGGATGATGTTTTTTAACTCACTGAGGAAAATCTTTTTTTTTTTACTTACTTTTTGCTGCTATTGGGTTAGATGAAAATGTGTTGTGCGTTTTGGGTGCCTGTGCATTGATCGGCTCAGCCTGAGCCCCCAAGCTGCATTTGCAGGTTTGGTCTATTTGTGTTTGATCTTGCTGGTCCAATATGGCATTTTATCTCAACCCAATTGGGCCCATGGAGACACAGCAAAGCCTGTAGACTCATACAGCACTGCATAAATTGCAAATTACATCCAGTCTCTCTCTGGCTCACTCGTTTGCTTCACAAACTGGATTTCTAGTTTTCCCCAAGCATCAACTGCTGTTGATTTGCTAGAGCCTTGTTTTCTGAATTAGACCACAAACATTTATGGCAAAAATGTCCTGGACATAGAGGCAGTCTTTTTGACCAATACAGATGTCCCCTAGGGATTATTAAGGTAATCAAATACTATGCTGTCCTATTCTATGCTGTGAACATACCCCACTCCTTTTGCAAAATTTGGTCCAGTGTAGAAACATTTCACTCAAGATTGATCTCATAGTATTAACTATTATATTAAACTTAAACCTGTAAAGGGCACATTCCATCCAGCAGGCAAGGTGCAATGTGTCCAGACTGCCCAGTTCAGGCCAAAATCACTGTCTGGGTTCACACAGTATCTGTAAAACTCCGGAAAAACCACCAGATGGTGCAAGGGCCAGATGCCTCAGCCATTAAAATGATCTATTGTTGTAACATCTACCAATGTGTCCTACAGAGTCATGCTGGTAATGACGTTATTGTAAATATATAAATATATGAATATGGATATTTCAGAGGCAAGTGTACCTGGGTTTGTGTATTCTGTGCCTTATTAAATGACTTGTAAACAGTTAATGTTTTTATTTGGTAAGGGCATCATGTTGCAATCATTGCATACATTTTGTTCACACAGCAAAGCAAAGAACACAATACAAAGTACAACGAAACCTTCTGCATTTGCCATTCACTACAAAGGCATTTTTCTCTCCTTAATGGTCACTAAAGGGTGTTCATTAAAGCTGGTTGGAGAATGTATTCAGACACTGGGATGTAGACAAACACTTTCATTCTGCAAAACAGACAGATTTCTAATTCCGCTGTAAACGAGGGATTTGGCAAATGAGGCTTGCTTTTGTTTTTCTTTAATTCATTTGAAAAAAAGAAAAATTCTTCAAAAATCTTGCAGGACAGCATGCATTCACCAGTGCAGGTCCAGTCTGTGTACCATATTGGTCCTTCTATTTACATTCCAGAAACAGAAAAAATAAATGGTTACTTCATTCTCAGTTCAATATACATGCCTCTAATGGCACGGTCATATTTTCTGTTGGCTTAGAGCAGTTGTGTCCAAATCCAGTCCTGGAGGGCCAGATTCCTGCAGAGTTTGGTGATTTCTCTGCTCTGACACTACAATTAAACCTGCTCATTACCTGCTGAGCTGAATCAGGTGTGTTTGATCAGGAAGAGCACCAAACTCTGCAGGAATCCGGCCCTCCAGGACTGGATTTGGACACAGAGGTTCTCAAATTCACAGGTAAAGTTAATTTCGATCAGGGTTCAGGTGTGTTTCTCCTTAATATAAAAAACCTTCAGATACACTGGCCCTTTGTAAAAAAGGTTGTTGACCTCTGACCCAGATGAACTCAGCATAGAAAATTTTTAACCCTAACCCTATTATTAATTGCTCTTGCTTGATCTTTTAATTTCTGCTGCTGAAATGAAAAAGAATGACCGAATGGTACTTGGATGCTTGTCTGATGCTGTAGTTTTGTTTACATGCTTTGATTGTATTTGAGTTACTGCCCATGCGCTGACCCTGCTCCACTGCCTTGTATATTGCAATATGAACCCGATCTTTCTGTTGCAATTAAAACAACGAAGCCTTCACATTTCAGTAAATTGTTCTGTGTGCAAACACAAATCCAACTACCCTACCTACTTTTTCTGGTTTTTTATTACTGTGCAAAACTGGGATTCTGATTTTCTTTACTTCCAGAGAGTATTTTAACATGTAGATATGTTGCAAAAACTGTACTGTGAACATGTAAATAATACCGTCATTGTTAAGGATATTTTTGTTGATTTTTTTTAACACGGCATGTATAGTTGAAATAAAATATTACTGCACAGAAAGTTTGCAGTTTTCTTTTTTTATATAGTTTTTTTTATTATTATTAAAGGCAAGCTGTGCACAATCGACATTCAGACCTTTACTTTATCAAATATCCAAAGGGAGTAGGTTCACCTGAGATACTGTAGATTTAAAGAGGATTTCCTCCAAATTTGCAAAGTTTCATTCAACTAGTCTGATCTGATGTGAAATGCTCCATTCTAGGGAAACTCATCAAGTCCACACTGGTTTTGATAGTTTCTAAAATGCTCTAAAAGCTGCCTCACAGGAAATGATCACATGAAATAGCTGTGAGTACACTGCCGGATGTACGAGACAATGTTTTATGATAGATTTGAGAAGATTTCGGGAGTATTTTCAAAATCCATTCTGAGTGATTTCATTCATCCATTCTTCCTCAAATGAAATGTTCTTTAAATTTATCAAGCTACAATTTTCAGCATTACATATAAACACTTGAACATGTAGGTTCACTGATTGGTTTGGATAGTAAATAAAAAAACATATTTGTGTTGTAGAACATTGTGATGTCTGCTTCCTCTCACCATCATTGTGAATTCTGAATGAGGTTACTTACATTTCAGCAAATTAATTATATAGATATTTTGGAAAATTGGTGGACTCACTGTTTAAGGCCAGTCAGAGTCAAAATTATACATTCCTTCCTCTTATAAAGAACACCTGTCACTGGGGTGGAACATAACTTTTCAGCTTGTGTTGTAAAACAAGTGTTTGATGTTGTATTGACTCCACTCACTCTGTCTTGACTCCAGACTTTTACATTTATCTTATTGTTTAAAAACCATTCAGATACAAATCTCCCTTCTCCTGTGATGTACCTTTTTCTCTGACAGTGTAGGATGGAAAAAAGTTACAAATGTGGCTCAGCCAATCAGATTTTAGAATCAAAGCTGTTCTATAGTGGAGATTGGAGCGTGGTGAGAGAGCTGGGGTCAGTAGATGAGGGTCAGTTAGTGGAACTCTCACAGCGAAAGAGCTCTATGCACTGTTTAAACAGCCACACAAACACAGCCTTTCATCCACAGTGTGTGAGAGAGAGACGAATGTGGACGTTATTTTTAGAGAGCTCGCTGTTTTGACGTTGTGGCCCAGTGGAGAATAAACCGCTCCAGATATCATTTGGGAAGTTTTCCAGAGTGGTTTGTAAGCCAAGTGGCCAACATCTGCTCCACACACACATACAAACACACCAGTTACTGTCACGCATGCACGTAAACACTCCAGGGAGTACTGGTGTGTGTATGTGTGTGTGTGTGTGTGTGTGTGTGTGTGTGAGAGAATGCTGCTGTGATTTCAGTCCATCTATAAATTACATTCTACAGTTAGAAAACTATCTTCCATTATTATTATTATTATAAGCAGGTAAACTGCTATTATCCTGTCTTGAATTTGGCTTTTCAGTGTTAATGAATGGCTTATTTATGATTTCCCTGATTAATAATAACAGTTAAAATGTAGTCAAGCTAAACTCTACTGTTCTACCTTATTACTATTATTGCTGTACATGTGCTGCTGTTGTTATTGATGATAGTAGTAAGAAGAAAAAGATGCAAATGTTCAAAACTTTTCAAAGCTTTGTGAACTTTTTATATCTAAACTTTGTCCAAATAATGAGTTCAAACACAGTTTTGAATTACACCATAAAGCCTTCAGGTTGAAACAATAGCACTAAATAAATCAGGGCATGAACTGCAGCAGAAAACAATAACAGAAAGTATTAGCATCACTACCTGGCATTCTCAACACTCTCTGATTCTGGCTTCTCAAGTCTATTGTTTGCTATCAGACATCTTGTCCCAGCACATCTCAAAGATGATCATACAGAGATCTGTGCAATTTAGAGGTCCCTGTCAGTAGGTAATGACCACTGTTGACTGGGAGAATCCCACAAGCCTTGGCCATGATCATTTGGTACTTTTCAAAGTCACTCAGGTATTCACACCCTTTTCTCCCACATCTAACACATCCAACACATCCACTATGAGAACCGGCTGTTCTCTAACCATCTAAGACATCCCAAACCTTCACATGCAGCACTTGTACCAGACAATCAACATTACTCACTTCATCTGAGTGTGGACAGAATGATTTCTCTCATCTGTGTTCATAACACTGGATAATTTTATTCTCTTTAAACACGCACGCACACACACACTGTCCTGAGGTTTATGGACTGTGATTCATGTGTGTGTCACTGCAGCTGTAGACAAAGCTCTGTGTAATGAAGTCTGACTACAAACTCTCTCACTGCTACATACATAAACACACCTATTTTTCATTGTCCAGCATGAAAACACACACACACACACACACACACACACACACGTGTGCAGAGACTGTCGAGTTTGACTGTTCATTTGACTTCCCCAATGTAAAATGAATATAAAATTCTCTAACTGTATTCTAAACATTCTACATCATATAATAAAAGTTCCAAAAAAACGTATCTCAGTACAACGTTCTGGTAAAGAAAAATCCTTAAATACAGTGCTCACATAAATAGTCCTCCAATACATCACATGGATAAATAAAAGGGTCCCGATACAAATATATGTCACCCAATACAACACTCAGATAAATAAAAGTTCTCCAGCAGAGATTCACAGATTTAGATTTAGTTTACAGATTGATTTTTGGTTCTGTATTGAAATCATTAAATCAACACTGTAGAAGTGTGTGTGTGTGTGTGTGTGTGTGTGTGTGTGTGTGTGTGTGTGTGTGTGTGTGTGTGTGTGAGAGTGTGTGTGTGTGAGAGAGAGAGAGAGAGAGAGAGACAAAAAGAGAGTGTGTGTATATGAGCACGTTCAGACTTGAGCTGATAAAACCCATCATTAATTCTGACACAGGTTGTGGGGAAAGCCCCATCCGGAAAGACATCAAGCCAATTTAAAGAAGCACACACCTAGGCCTTGTCCACACGTAGCCGGGTATTTGAACGAACGCATATATTTTTATGCGTTTGGGCCTTTCATCCACATGCAAACGCAGTTTCACACCAAAAACGAATGATTATGAAAACTTCGGCCAAAGTGGAGATTTTGGAAAACTCTGTTTTTGCGTTTGCGTGTGTACGTATGAAAACGGCGTTTTAGAGTCCAGAACATCACAATCTGCGACAAATGATGCTGTGATGTCATATGCGCGACCACTGTAATTGACTGCCTTGCTGTGGAAGGATGAACGCCAGCAAATAATTTTTCATTTTTATGTTAATTCAAACACTCTTTGCGTGTTTGTTTTTACAAGTTCAGCTTCTCCAACACGTGGAGGAGCAAAGGAGAAGTTTATTGTTACTGACTTTTCTGTTTTGAAGGATTCTGATTGGCTGACATGGGCGTTAGCTTTGTGTTACACTGCCATCTATGTGCTTGGCGTCTTTATGACAACACTACGGCGTATTTATGCGGATTCATGTGGATGAAAACTTTCCTTAAAACGATCTCGTGTGTATGATATTATTTTTGAAAACGATGTAGGGGAGATATTCGTTTTTAGAAATACCCGGCTATGTGTGGACTAGGCCCTAGTTACTCATAAGAAGAAAAAAGACAAAAATCTCCTTAATATCTCGGTAGTTTCTCAGTAACATGAGATCACAATGAAATGGAAACACAAATTAAAGTTTCAGATCTGCTTCTCCTACAAAAAAGACCTCAGTAATTTTATGTCTCTAAGAGTCCATTCTGATACAAATGACTATATTTGGGCCGGAAGCATCTCAGGTCTCCTTTTCCTTCCGTAATATTTCTCCTAAGGGACTTTAAAACCTCATTTAAGTATCCTGAACATCAAAGAGTAACATTTGAGCAATAAAACTTACCTGTGGGTGCACACCTGTACTGAAAGCTGTTTATTGTAGGCAAGGAACCTCAGAGAAACAATTAGGACTGCCGGAGCAGATCAGACAACGCTAATTACAGAGTGTGTGTGTGTGTGTGTGTGTGCGCCACACCTGTTGCTCAATAAGAACCAAATGACAGTGTTTGAGTATGTAAGGTGCGTATGTGTCTAGACGTACAGATTCTTATGAAAATGTCTGACTAAGCAGAGATGTCAGCAGTTCTGATTTTATTAGTTTTTTTTTTTTTACAAAACGTTCTGTACATATATTTCCTTCTCCTTTCATCACTTTCCCCTTTTCTCATGTCTTCTTTCACTTCCTTCTCCTCTCCTCTTTTATTTAATCTCCTCTTTCCCTTTTCCTCTTCCCCTTCTTCTTCTCATTCCTTCTTCTTTTCTTCAGTTTCCTTCTCATCACCAGTTTCTCAGTTACCATCTTTTCACCATTATTCTCCCGTTGTTCTGATGCTTTCTCAATATCCTCTCATCTTCTTTCATTCTTTTCTCTACCCCCCCACCCCCCTCTTTAATGACTGTTATTGTGTTTGTTGTGACTCTCCGAGGGGGGCTATGGTAGAGGTTTTTATTCTCCCTTTCTGAAGAGGTGAATGCCCACTCCAGCCCCCATGTGTGTGTGTGTGTGTGTGTGTGTGTGTGTTTATTAAATGTTCTCCTGTAGTGAAGCTCTTTCTCTGTGAGTCTGCAGGAGACCAAGGCCCACAGAGCCTTTATTCACCACAGAGCGTAAGAGTGTGTTGATGCATTATAGAATGTGCCTCTGTGTGTGCATGTGCATGGTTCACTATATCACGCACTGAGTGAAGAAATTACTGCTATTGTTCCTCTCAGTGTGAACAGCCAGACAGAACCCAGCTTTAAACACAGACACACACACACAGACACACACACAGACACACACACACACACATATAGTTGAGGCACACTAATAAACAAACACATAGCTGGGGCACACCAACCCACATCCACACACACACCAACACACACACACACACACACACACACACACACACACACACACACACACACACACACACACACACACAGGTGTGTAGTGTCATTTACTAAACACTCTGGTACATTTGTACTTTTCCAAATGTTAATGCTAATTCTATTGCATTATTACTGTTACTGATGCATATACAGAGATGTTATAATCTGAGCACTCAGTAAAAAATGAATGGGAAGACTCATAACTCAACATGACACCTGATTAACAAAAAGTCCCTTCAACAAAAGAGCCTTGCATCAGTGAGCCTTGTATCAGTGAGATGCTGCTGTGGAGTTTTGTGTATATGTAGCCACAAGAGCCTGAATAACATAACTGTCTGATTTAACCAGCGACATAAAATGTAATAGGAACATTTCTGTGACTTTTTAGATTGTTTACACAGTTCTGTTAAAACAGCCAATCATCCAGCCTAATCTCCAGACCTGAAGCCGCTTAGAAACCTCTGGAATGTGATCAAGAGGAAGGTGGATGGTCTAGAAGCAATCAAACAGCTAAGCTGCATGATTTTTTGGCATAAAGTCACCTAGCACAGTGTATGCACTGATCTGCTGATTGATCACTAGCAGTGATGGCAGTTTTTTTGTCATGGCAATTTTACAATTTTTTCCAGTAACAAGTAATCTAACGCGTTATTATTTCCAATCGAGTAATCAGATTAAAGTTACTCACCTAAGTCACAGCACATTATTTTTTATCATTTCCCTTTTTACAACACACACACACATTATATATATTAGTAGTGAAGCAGAGAGAAAAGCCAATACAGATTCAGCATCTCATAAAACAGTCTCTTTATTGCTGTCCCAACAAGACTTAGCACAAAGCCCACACACTCTGAACTGAACTACTGATGTCCCCAACATTACTGTACATCTCATTAATGGTAAGTCTGCAAACAGAGGTCAGTAAGTAATGTAAGAGAAAATGAAAAAATAACTATACAACAATGACACTAAACTATCACAAAACACTCACATAACAGAATTATCCTTAACAATCATCAACAGTCCCTAATTATGCAAAACCCGCAGGGGATTCTGGGAAGTGACGTCACTGACTCTTTGTGGCCTCAGTGAAGCTGACACTACAATATTTTTACTTTCTTCTTGCGATTGTACTTCTTCTTGCGGGATTGTGACGCAAATGTAAACAATGAAGGGAAGGGTTATCAAATGAAAATGCTGGCTACGTTCTTCCACAGCCTTAGACTCCATGCAAACTCATTAAAACATAGCAGCATTTTTCTTAGAGACAGTAACCCTTTATACTGACACTGCTACGCTATGAACTAACACATAAGAAACATTAATTTATCTAGTTTAAACCAAAATATTACAAAAACTCAAAATATCTTAAACCAATAGTCAAAAAAGTTTATTACCATATTCACTGTGTTTTGTTTTGTAAAACCACTCCTTTCTGCTATAATGCTGTGAACAACAGGTTTAATGTTCAGCTTTGCCAATACAATGTTAACAGTTAAATATGTGAGGTCAAGAAAGATTTATAAAAACAAGTATTTATGTTAAGTGAAGTCAATAAAGACTATTTTATTTTTTATTTAAAAATACATATTTAAGATAATCCAAGAAAACCTGTCTTTTTTATTTATAAAACATGTAAAACTTCTTTTTTCAGGAAATAGTTTTTAAGTTCAACTGTAAATGTCAGGAGATACATTGTTGCTGTTAAACATTCATTTCCAATAAAGTTAGTATTGGCAAAACTGGTTGTCATTATTTATGTAGAGGTGGAGGGAGGGGGGGTGATGTCTGCAGCCTCCGAAAGTAACTAATAAAATAACTTGTAATCTAACTTAGTTACTTTTAAAATCAAGTAATCAGTAAAGTAACTAAGTTACTTTTTAAAGGAGTAATCAGTAATCAGTAATCGGATTACTTTTTAAAAGAAACTATACCATCACTGATCACTAGTTATCTCAAGGCTCTCCCCTTTTAGTAGATATCTCAATAAATCCTCACACTTTGCTCATACTCTGTCTCTGGATTCACATACAGAAGATCCAAATTCTAATATCACTGTTTTGTCTGAGAATAATACTCAGTATACTCACCATTGTGTGTGTGTGTGTGTGTGTGTGTGTGTGTGTGTTGTAGGGTATTTTCTTGTGTAATGCTAGCTGGCTCTGCAAGGCTTTAGCCCCTCAGTCCTGTGTATCCTTTTACATCTCTTTTACGTTTCTATACAAAGCCTCCCTCTCAGCCTCATCTCAATACAATACAGGCCATTCTCTCACATACAGCCTCTACAATACTGCCCATTCTCTCACCATACAAGCCCTGCTATTGTCCTGCTCTACCACATCCAACTGCAAACCTACCTACGGTTCTCCATATCAAAAACAAGAACACCACAGACTTTTAGTCATTAACCCTAAAAAGTAGTCCAAGCAGCCAAGATATGTTTGACCCCTTAAAATAGCTTCTTTAGTTGTTAACTGGAGCCACAAGGCTAATGTAGCTAACAAGTAATGAAAACGTACACTCCTCCATTTAGCATGATGCTAACTCTGAGCCTGAACATGTTCAAACTGTGTTGCTTTCTCATATGTTATCTATAAATAAGACATCGGTATTTGTCATATATATGGTGTCATATAGCTCAAAAACCACATTATTACTGAACAACTAAATACACAACATTTAGGCATTAGCACTATGCTAACTGAAGGTGTATAAGCCTAATTAATTATTAGCTATTAAAAACAATTAAAGCAAATGTCTTGGGTGACTTCCTTTGAGGTAGTGTGTGAAGTTTTGGCTTTAAACTTATAATAGAAATGAAGAAATCAATGGCTAAAGTTAGAGAACCTACTTTAGCCTTTACTTTAGTAATTTAAGCAGTTTGGAAGCCAAAATAGCAAAGCTGGTTATATCTGCTCTGAACAGATTTTCATCAACCCAGATGCTTGCACGCCAGTGTGTGTGTATGTGCGCTAACTGCTGGGCTCTGTGCGGAGTGAGAGAGAGTGATGAGCTGGCAGAGATGCCGCCACTGTGTAACAACTCAACGCCAACTGGCACCAGAAAAACACACTGACGCAAAGCATTGTGGGCCGAAAGTGATAGACATGAGAGAGAGGGGGAGGAGGTTTTGTGGAGGTTTATTGTGTCTGTTAAAGGAACTGTAACAGACCTGACCGGTGTGTGCCTTCAAGCTGCTGTAACCTGAGAACATTATTTAAAGGGCCTGTATCCTATCCTACGGTTTCCTGGAATTGACATTTGTGTGGGTTTATGTGCTAAAATTGGTCATAATTCATTTTTATGTGACTGGTTTCCAAACTTTCTTCCTTTTTACAGGTGTAATAAAGATGCTGGACCATCACTGGGTCAGTATGTTTCCTGTGTCCGAGTCGGAGTCTGTCCTGTGTCCGAGTCTGTCCTGTGTCCGAGTCGGAGTCTGTCCTGTGTCCGAGTCGGAGTCTTTCCTGTCTCCGAGTCGGAGTCTTTCCTGTCTCCGAGTCGGAGTCTTTCCTGTCTCCGAGTCGGTATTTTCCCTGTCTCCGAGTCGGTATTTTCCCTGTCTCGGAGCCGGTATCTTCCCTGTCTCGGAGCCGGTATCTTCCCTGTCTCCGACTCGGTATCTTCCCTGTCTCCGACTCGGTATCTTCCCTGTCTCCGACTCGGTATCTTTCATTTGGCTGGGTCAATACCTTTGCTTTCACTGTGATGGACCGCTGAAGGTTCAGTCTTCAATGCTTTTAGTCAGAGAACATAACTGTATCAGATTGCCTCTTTTACATTTAATTTACAGTTCAGTTATAGAATGCTAGTGTTGATATATAAGAGATAAGAGAGATATAAACAACATTTTTATGACGACTTACTGATGTCATTTGAGTGTGTAATAACATTAGCTTGAAGCGTTATTTGTATTACTTAACAATCTCGTATTGCAGAGGATCCAGTGACATTTGTGAGAGTAAAGTATACAGGACAAAAAGTATCAGGTTTTAAACATGTTCATTAATCACAGGGTGTGACAGAAGTGATTTTCAAAATCCACATTCATTTTCTCTATAGAGATTTCCTAATAAGGTCATGATGTGCGACTTTTAGCAAGTGGCTATTTAGTCATTCATTATTATGCAAAGACATGTGACTGCATTCACCAGGATTGTGTTAGTTCTGTCACAAAACTACAAAAAAATATAAACAGTATTAATTTGTTCCTTGCCTCCCTGTTTGGTCAACCATACATATTTAAATAGCCCTAAACTCTGGAGCTCAGTGTGATAATTATTCAGAAATAATTCATATCTGTCTATAATTTGAGTAACGAAGTCATCTATTTATCCTGCCATCTTTGGTTCCTCTCTCTTTGCCAAACACCTTTCAAAGATGCATTTGAACATCAAAAGATTACTTATTTTAAGAAAAAAGTCATACCACCCCCTACACTTCCTGTAGAGTATTAAAGTCTGTTAGAATGACTGTCTGGATCACATGAATATTATAGAACACTATTAAATTAACAATGTGAACTGTTCTCATAATCAGTGTTGTCAATGACCAATTAACTTCATATTGGCCAAATAAATGATTAACTGCTGTTTCATTACACCATAAAAAGATGATCCATCAAAAAAAAAAACAGATTAATGGCCAAACTGCTTTGAAATTTAAGGCCTGGAGACATATTGGTTCCGGTCAGTTCTGGATCTGATAGAGAATCTGCATCAGCAGCATCCACAACCAGATGGTCTGTGTGTAAAGGTGCCGATGGCCACAGTTCAACCGGACAGCTGAGTCAGCAAATAAACAAACAGAAAGAGAAAAAGACACACACTAAAGAGGCCAAACCCCTCTGGCCTGGCTTTAGAAACAGCATGAGTGGGTCAGCACTGCAACACAGAGCCAACATCCCACCAATGCTGGCCTTTACACTCACACATTCATAAATTTGTACATTAGTATGTTGGCAAAACTGATTCTAATATTACAATAATATATAATAATATATACAATATAATATATACAATAATAAACCTGATGTATATCCAATTTACTACCTATTGGCCAAAGTAATTTGCAAACTAATTAGCTGGTTATCTAAAAGACTAGTTACATATGTAGCTATCTGTCTAACTTTCTGCTACCCATTAGCTAACTAAGCAGTTCCTGTTGATTATTATTAAAACATCTAATTAGATTATATCTGGATGAGGGCCCCAAGTGGCTCAGCAGGCTAAGACGCTGACACTATGACCAGTGGATCACGAGTTTGAATCCCGGTCACGCTGTTTGCTATCAACAGCCGGGGCCCACAGAGAGCAAAATTGGCAGTGCTCTCTATGGGCGGGTAGATGGCGCTCTCACTCTCCCTATCACTTACACATTGCAATGTCCGCTGGCTCAGGTGTCTACTGATTGGTCCATTCAAAACTAGAGACCCCGCACTTTCCTCCTAGCCATTGGTTCCCCAGGGACGGTGTATCAAGCGGTAGTTCGAAAGGGGTGGTGGCTGTATCGCATGCAACGGAGGAGGTATGTGCATGTCTTCACCCTCCCAGAGTCAGAGACAGTGCAAAGTGATAGGGAGAGGCACTAATGGGTTGGTTTATTTGGCGACTACCACATTGGGAAAGGGAGAAAATTGGCAAAAATAAAAATAAAAATAAAATAAAATTATATTATATTAAATCTGGGTGATATCTGAATTGTATCTTCTTGTTAAATACAATTTCTATGTGAGTTGCCGTGCTAGCACAACAAAATATTTGAATTAAAAGAAAACTGTTAAAACATTTAAATACACCTAAGTATGTAAACATTGATATGTTTGTTTCTTTCCTGATGTATATTTTCCTTAAATAATTCCCTATGCAGTATAATTGAGTAAGACTGAAGGATACATCTTCATTAAGGTGAATTAGCCTAATGTTTAACATTTTTTTGCATTTCAGAGTTCTGGAATATTTTGTGAAATGAAGCCAATACATGACTGGATGTTTAAGAAAAGCACAGCTTGTGTGGAAGACCTACATCAAATCAAGTGCTGGGGTCCCACATTAGAGCAATTCGCCCTAATTTTAGTTACAGAACATAACTACATCCGATTGTGTTGTAATGAATGTATTTGAAGTTGTACTGACTCCACTCATTCTGTCCTAACTCCAAGTTTTTACATGTATTTTACAATTTAAAAAAGGTCCCTACTCTTGGAAAAATCAGTCTAGTGAAACTTCAGGACCAGTTTAAGGACCATTCTGGACCTTTGAGGAGATGGTTACATGATAAAATCAAAACTTGGCAAAAGAAAGGTGTAGAAATTAACCCCAAACAGAAACTGCACATCATGGAACTAGCCAACGTAGTCTGGATAGTTGGTTTATTGGTGTGCACGGATCCACAGACACACTCAGCTATCTCAACAAAAGCTGGGCTACCATGGGTTATAAAGGCTGGACAGTAGCCAGGTTTAGCAAACGACTATCCAGTCAACAGGACAACAGTAACAGAAAAAAAATGCCATTTAAGGAAAGAGAGAAATAGTGGAAAGACAGAGGCAACCGAAATAGACAAAAGACAGGTGCAACAGAATAGACATTTGAGGACTAACAGAAATAGTTACATAGCATGTTCTCAATACAGATTCACAGCAAACACAGGGTATACCCAATACAAGATAATAGGGCTGCATTGAGTAATTGGATAAATCATAGTTTTGTGTTTTTAAAAAACTATATCAGTGTGTTATGCATCGTAAAAGGCCTCTTAAAATGAGCAAGCAATTGGCTGCTATTCCTCACAAAAGGTTTTTATTCAAACTCAACACTTTTATTAGATCAAAGCTTAAAACCTTTGGCTTATTGGCTCCAGAACTAAACCCATTTACTCAAATTTTCTGTGAAATGTTTATGATGTACATGAAAAGAAACTATGAAATACAACTTCACAAACATAGATTAGCCTATTTGTCAGAAAAAAAGTGCACCCCTTGCAATAGCTCATCTGAGAATATACATAGAAAGAGAAGGAGAGAGACAGAGAGAAAGAGACAGAGAAACAGAGAGTGAGAGTGAAGGATAAATTACATGAGTGATACTGTGGTTTTAACAAGCGCGCATGTTCACATTAGTTAGCAATCGTAAGAACACATTTGTCAGTTCTCACATGAACTGGATGCTTTCAGTTCAAAGTAAAGTAGTCCCACACTGGCACCTCACATTAGCTATTAGAGAGATGAAGAAAGACAAGCAGCTTTTTGAAGAAATTGATCTGGGACATCGGTATAACACTCTTTTAGAGGAAATATGACTTTTAGACTTCTTCTGCTGTCCATCAACACCACTTTCGACAGACAAACAAGCTTTTCCTAGAAGGTGGCCCATCTAAGTACTAACCAGTCTTAGACCAGCTCAGCTTTGGTGGATTTACATATTATGTTGTCTATGTGATCTATGCACTGACACACTGAGCATGCAGGGACAGAATTACACACACACACAGACACAGACACAGACACACGCACACACAGAGTCTGCATTATCAAAGGGGGAATTCAGTAGATGCCCTGTTAATGACTCTGGGGTCGTCACTCATTTTTAAGCACTGGAGAGATGGGACCACTGCCAAGATAAACAGCATGAGTGTGTGTGTATTCTGTTATTAACCCCGTGCTGCCCCCCTGTTTCATATGCTGATGGACCCACTGTTGAAGACCTCCATTATGCACTAACAAAGAGAAGACTTCCCACACACACACACACACACACACACACATACACACACAAAATAACAGTGACTGAGGGGATGTTTGTGTTACACTAAAACCACATATCAGACTGTTTGGAAGTTATATAGTCATTTTCCACTAATAAATTTGTTCTTTCACAGCTCCGCCCACAAATGTGCTTAATGGTTCGGCCTGCAAATAGTCTTGTGTATAGCCTCACTTGTATAGACAAGTGCATGTTGTCCTAGCTCTGCCCACAAATGTGTTTTCCATAAAATTTGATTTGTAGGATGCATCACATGTAGTTTTATTTGTGGACAGAGAGACACAGAGACAGAGAGAGAGAGAGAGAGAGAGAGAGAGAGAGAGAGAGAGAGAGAGAGAGAGAGAGAGAGAGAGAGAGAGA
>BRDA01046264.1:0-19909 GCA_036984385.1 Crenuchus spilurus
TGTTGTGTTTTGCCCCAAAGGGAATCTTACATAGTATTTTAAATGTTAACCAGAAAGAAAACATATTTTGTAGAAAGAAGGACACTTATCATTTATGTAGTTGTTAATTTAGGTGCATCAGTTTTTTTAAAGCCATATCAGCCAATTTATGATTTGTATGAACCTGTTTGTACTGTGGACTAAATGAACACACTAGCACATTTCCTGGATGTAATAAATAACACTTACTTCCTCTATAAATGATCAAATCAGCATTTAAATGCCTTTGTGTTATTGAGTGCTCATTCCAACTGTATTTAAAATCATGTTTATTAAGGATTAGAGATAAATAGTGCTTTTAAAATCTTATGGTTTTGAACAATGCAAATATAAAAGCCTCCAGACTTAATCAAATGAGGATATTATCAACAGTACATTTCAGAATTGGGAAGAAAGATCACAATAAAGATCATGGCTTGTGATTATGTGTAAAAAGTTTGTGATATGATTTTTTGAGAAAATTCCCAAAACGTTAATGTTTTATGTGTATAATGTTATTTATGTGTCAACTTTGGGAAATGCAGTATTAGAAGTGTGTTCACTTAACCAACCCACCCAGGTATTTCAAAATAAAAGCCCAAAAAAACCCCCAAAACAACAATTTGGCTGTAAAAATAATGATCTGGTCATAACAAGTCAGGATTGGTGCTCCTGGTGATATTAATTCATTTAATAATGAAGATCTCTGTGATTTCCACGATTTCAGTGTTGACAAATTTTGTATCTCAAAAAACTCTTAGCTGTAATTCTAATTTTTTTCATGTCAAAGTGATCCCAAAGGCTACCATGTGCTAAGTGAGGAAAATAGGTTTTTTCAGTCTAATATATCAATGTAGTATTCTTCCACCCTTACAATAAAACCTGATAAATACAGACGTTCTGTAATCTTGCAACATGATGTTTGTTATTGCTGTTCCCTGATTTGTCTGTTAAAATTAGTTCTGTACATAATTTCTTTCCACATTCCTGCCAGGCAGAGGACAACAAGTAACTGAATGTAGTACAGTATGGTAAGAATATTTTAAAAAGAAAAAAAAAGATAATTATATTATGCAGAAACATTTAGGTAAATATATTTAAGTACATCTGTCAGGGAGATTTTTGTCCATGTTTAAGTTGAAAAGCTTACATTTAAAAGCAATAATCTTATCAAAATATCAAATAATATACACTAGAAAAACTAAAAAGATTTCTTACATTTTCATCAGTGATGTTATTCTGATAAGCATAAATGTGCACCACCATAGAACAACAGATTTCAAACCCCTCAGTTATTGCATTTCTTATGCTGCTCTTTATTGCTTGTAGTACAATAAAGATACCTAGAACAGAGAGCATGTCCTGCTGAATGGAATTGTTATTGTGTTTTTGTAAGGCATGACCCTATTCTTCATTTATATTTAATGCACACTTGAATATAAATGAAGTGTTGTCACCCAATGAAACGCCCTTTGAAAAGTGTTGAACTCTTGCTGCCCCCTGCTGGAGAATTAGTGCTATAGTCTCATTCAGGGCTGCTTTAGAGAGATCTAACATAGGTCTATCATAAAATACATTTGAAAAGTTTAAGGTCATAAATTATCACAGTTTTCTTATGAGAAAAAAAATCATCTTTCTTATTAGATCTGTTTGAAAAATCTCCCTCTCTCTGTCTCTGTCCTTCTCTCTCTCTCTCTGTCTCTGTTTCTCTCTCCCCCTCCCTCTCTCTCTTGTCTGTCTCTGTCTCTCTCTGTGTTTTTCTGTCTCACTTTAATTTCAGAAGAAAATTCAGTTTTTGCAGTTGTTTCAAGGCTAAGATAAAATCCACAAGTGCTGCTCCAGTTATGATACAATGGTGACATTCTTGATATTGCTTTTTAGCTTAGTATATATAGTATGTACTACAATATGAGCTATTAGTCAATAAACAGCCTCTATAAACACTGTACAAAGAAACATAAGGTCCATAATCAACATCATTACACTATTAAATACTAGAATATTTGCAAGCATTTTTCAACAAGTCGATGACTTTGATAAAGACAATGATCGTCTGGTTCAACATTAGTGAAATAAGTGATATAGCACTAATGCTAGCTCAAAGTACATATCCACACATTTCCTGCATCCCTGCTGTATTAAGGTTATAAACTCACTGTCAGCATTTTGTTGGAGACACCAAAACTGAGCAAAAAAAAAGTGATCTAGAAGACAGAAGATTGAGTATCTGGGTTGTATTATTTCTCCTTTACCGGGCTCTTAAAAATGTATCCAAATACATTATAGTTGATTTAAAAATTTGTGCAGAAACCCTGTTAACATATCTGTTTTTCTCTCCTTTTTACCTTCATAGAGAGAGAAGCTTCACAAATGCATGGAAACCCTGGGAGATATTATGTGCCACCACAGCAGCCTGGCATCCTCTAAACAGCTTGAATCATCTGTGATTCACCACCGCCTGGCATACATGGGCACTGCTGTTTTAACCATCCGCCTTCTCCAAACCCTGTTACCTGTGGAGAAGGTGAGTGGGCATATGGCCCTGTCAGTCACAGACATTAATAAAGCAGAATGGACATATGGCGTGTCCTTCACATATATTGTTGAAACAAATGGGAAAGCTGAATTAGAAATTAAGTATCTTAACCCATTAACGTCCATGTCTAACATTTATGAAACTGTATTGTTATCCCTGAAGACATTTCTGTGTAGCTAATTTATATTAGTTTTCTTAGTAAATTTAGTCTTTTTTTCCTCTGTTGAGACTACTGTTAATGTTTATTCTAGGTAACTGTAAATGTGTTGACCAGTCGGAACAAGCTCTGTGTAATTCAGCAAATGGTCCAAGCATGCTTATGCCTGCAGATGTGTTCTATGGATGCTTCTACCTACAAGAATGTGTCATTGAAGCTCCATGTGTAGTTGTGGTCTTTGGTAGCTCCACCTACAAATGTATTGTTTTGTAGCTCTGCCTACAAATGTGTTCTCTCATAGCACCTCGTTTTAATGTGTTCTTGTTTAGCTTGTTTGCTAGCCTACAGATGTGTTCTGTTGTAACCCTGCTTTTAAACATTTCTTTTGTAGCGCTGTGTGCAGATATATATTTTTTTCTTTTATTGCTCCACCTACAGGTGTATTATTTTATAGTTTTGCCTACAAATGGTGGAAGGAGCAGCCATATTAAACGGAAATTATTCACATATTATTGAACTTTTCATTTTTATCTGTAATATTTATGGATAACGGTGGATAAATGACATTGTTAACATGGTCTGCCTTCACATGTGATAATTTCTCAGAGCAACGTTAAAAGACAAAAAGAAATAAATAAATAGCTGCAGTGAGTTCAGGATCCATGTACAAGTGAGTATACAGATCTCACAAGTACAAATGATGTTGTTTGAGGATGGTGAACTAGAGTTCTGTATGAGACTGTATTCTTAAAATCCTGCTTCTGTCATAATCTGCAAAGTTTGTCCTGCTCCTGCCAATGTCCAATGTATACATTTTGGCTCACTCCTGCCTACTTTCACATACAGTGCTCTATGCAATAATATAGCTAGTGCACATCAGGCCAATTTAGTCTTATTGTTAAGCATAGGCTGTTTATTTTTAAAATGTAGCACCTGCACTAAAGACCCATGCTGTTGTAATACATGCCGAATGTGGTTTGAAATAAGCCAGACCTCCCTGCAAAAGTCATCCTATGTTGCTCTTAAATCTGTTTGTATCATTCAAAATGTTTGATGTTTGGTGCCTCTTTCTATGTGCCCTGTTGCAACCCTTAAAATCATTGATGCTGGCTATTGATCTGTCCCTCTTCACTTTAGCCTGGAAGAGACTGTGTTCATGATTTCCAGGATGAATGTAACATTTACAAATATCAGACCATAGGCCCATTTTTTACTTCCATCAGTCCATTTTAAATGAGACCAGGCCCGGAGAAGGCAGCAGTATTTCTGGATTTGGTTTATATATGATTTGTTCTTTACATGACTGAGTTTTAACTTGCATTTGTTGATGTAGTCCTGAGCCGAGTTCTCAGGCAGTGGTTTTCAAAGTGTTTCTTAGCCCATGCAGTGATTTCCACTACAGAATAGTCTATTTTTAATGCAGTGCTGACCGAGGGCTCGAAGATCACAGCCATCAGATATTCATTTTTGGCCTTGTTCATTGTTCCATATTTCACAAAACGTTATTTCTCAGTGTGAACATTTTGAGATTTTGAAATATAGGGTTTTCACCATTACATTACATTTTTAATTGTATTTTATACAGCATCTCAACTTTTTGGACATGGCTTTGTGCATATAAAAAAGATGAAGTAGTTTAAATTAACTAGATTATTACAAATACACATTAGCCTTTCTTTGCATACTAGATAATAAATACAAATGCAGCATATTTAACAGAGTAATATTTCATAATGCTGCAGTACCTGAGGCTGACTGGCCTTCTAAAGGCTTTGCCATTTCAGCACAATAATGCAATTTGTGTATTATTCATGCTATAGGTTACTTCACAGTTATTAAACCATGAGTTTATTAATTTCTTATAAATTATTTTCTTATTATTATTATGTTATTCCTTTGTTATTTATGCTAATTATTAAGCTATTTTCATTTTATTTAAACAATTTATTGATCTGGAAGATTTTTCTACATGCGTGTTGTCCCACTCTTGCATGCATTGGATTTGTTAACCATTCTCCCATGCATGATTCTTTTTGACTATTATATATATATGTTATTATATATATGTATCTATGTATAATATATATGTTTTCCTATAATGCTGGGTTATTTGCTGTAGTCAGTTCCAACCTGCCTGTATACAATAACTATAACAACACATTTCGGCTCATTACAGAAACATTTTAAAACTCTGTATTAAGTAGCATATTTTAAAGGTTCTGTATACAATCCTTTCTGCCACTAGATGTAGCATTACAGCTAGCATCTCAGACCAAAACAAATGCTTCATATTCAGCCATGTCTTTCCCTTCAGCCAAGCCTGCCTCATTCCATGTGTTCTCAACAAAATGTAGGGAAGCCCAGGGAAATATGTGGGGCAATGTTTCCACAGGGTGAGACTAATACTGTATGCATGTGCAGCCAGTCCGGAAATTGAAACAGAGCAGAAAATGACACATACAGAGGGCGTGTGATGTAATTCTCTGCTCAGGACACCTTTACTCCACTACATATTTGTGATTAAAAAATTAGTTGTTTGCTGCTGTATTAATATTTATAATGATGCATATTTCACATTTAATTTGAATTTTGGTATTTTAAATCTATCTATTATGTTATCTATCTAATCTATTATGCTATTCTGTGTCTGTGTTTTGTGTTAAAACATAATTATAATCTTTTTACATAGGCCAGTGAAAACCTTCCTGAAAGTACAGTGGCTGCTATTTTTCATCTTTGCTTGGATACACCCTTCAGTCTTGCATTTCCCAGTATTCACGAGTCAGCTGTGGCCTACCTGGAGCAATCAAGCTCTGATAGCTACAGTATGTACTGTAGAGTGAGCCGGGCTGCTCATGCAATGGAAGCTACCTGCGCTTTTCTGAAGGAGGCCCATACTGAGGTATGTTCAGAAACCAAATGCTGACTATTCAGTCTGTTTATAATCTGTGCTAGTGGTTTTACAGTGAATTACCAATGTATTACAAACATCTTGGACCTATAATCTTTGGCCAGTTTATCAGAAACACAAACCGTCACGCCTCGCCCCTGCCTTCCATCTCCACTCCCCATCTCTGTCTCGTGTTTTCTGTTGTGGTTGTGCTGTTCTGTGTCTCTTACCATATATTAGATGGTAAGAGAACAGTTGATTCTCATAGTCTTTTAGATGTGTTGGATGTAGTGGAAATGGACAGATGTGAAGACCTCAGCTACACTGTAAAAGTCAAATTGTTACAATCACACCATTGATTCAGTGGGGTGTGGTGGGGGGGACTACAGCAGCTTCACATCACAATTTACAGGACTTGGTGGACCTGCTGCTAACATATTGGTGCCACATACCACAGGAGACCTTCAGACATCTTGTCGAGGCCATGACTTAAAATGTCTATGCTGTCTATGTCTATGTTGGCACACGAAGGCAGCATATGAAGTATATTCATCATGTTTTGCCTCATTGGTGTAGTTCTATTTCACTGGATTTAGTAACTGGTAGCACTGTGTTTTAAAAGGCATAAAGAATAAATGGCAGCTCTATTATTTTAAACAGATTAACCCAGATTTTGAAATCAGGAATCTATTTTTTTTGTGCACATCACAGGAAAGTAAGAATTGGTTGGAGCTGCTCGAACTAGCTGACCAAGCTATAAACGGTTTTCCCTTCCATCATCACCTACCAATCATCATGGAATGCATTCAGATTTGCTCCTACCTGTAAGATATTTTTATTGGCCGTTTCTTGGTGTCTGTTTTATCTGAGGAAGTAAGAGAGAGCTTCTAATTTATTGTATTGCTGTCATAACGAAACTTGGCATTTTTTAACTGACAACTTTATTGGAAAAAGAACAAAATCATTCTCCATTTTGTTTAGTGCATTGATCATGATAAAAATATGAAAATATGAAGTTCTGATTATCAATGACAATATAAAACTTTTACAGATGGAAGTCTGCTCAGGCCAGCCCACTGCTTCAGATGGAGAGTCAGAAGGTCTTTCTGAAGCTATTGTCACATCCTCTGCTTCCTGTAAAGGTGGAGACATACTCATGCACTCTGAATGTGGTGAAGGTATGTGCTATGCTATATCAAGAAAAATTTCAAATTTCAAGGTTTTGTGATATGGACAAAATTCTACTTGCAATTATATATCCACCAGGCCAATGGGATTGGGTGATTATAATTATATATTCATGATCACTTTTGGAAAACAGAACTGACAGATAAATAGAGAGGACTGCTTTACTTTATTTCCTCAGTACTTCTCAAAAACATTAATATATACATGTAGTGTTTTATTAAGTTATTCTGGTAATTATTATGGGTGTGCATCTGTCCAATAAATGATGATCTGATATGTATCTCGATTCATGTGGTACGATATGATTCAGAAACAATATATTTTAAATTGGACTGATTTAGTTCGATTTGATTGAGTAAGATTTTGATACAATTCGGTTCAATGTAATTACTGAGTTACTTGTTTAAAATAGTTAATAATTTTATGATTCAACATAAGTTAATATTTAAAATGTGTTTTTGCTTGCTTTCAAATATATTAATGAAATACTAGAGTACAAGTATAGTTGTATTTGACACGTGAATTCAGTAACAAAATAAAATGTTTTATTATAAAATACTGTAGTGTTGGGATGTGGTACCGGGGCTCCAATCATTTAATCAAACCCGGAAAGCTCTCATTTTCCACCACACAGTATGGTCTTAAGTCTTTGACAATGAACCGGGTTATTGAAGCCGTTATTACTTTGGCTCTAGCTGAGTTGTAGTCAAGTTTTGGCTGGAAGAAGTCCTGTTTTTCTGTGCTTTTGTCCTGCCGTGTCTTTGGGCTAGCGTTGGTAGCGTCCTCATCGCCACTTTCCCCATGTCGTCTCACAAAATGTTTTCCGTTCTTCATTTAAAGACCAAACTTCTTCCAAACTTTAGATTCTAAGCGCGGCGGAGCGTTGTATATATGTGCGTCGGACATTTTTGCCTTTCAAACCTGACTGTGACGAGTATCGCAACAGTTAATCAGAGAAGACAAAATGGGGAGGGGGAGCAGTAGCAGCACATCAGTAACACTAAACTGATTGACAGCTATTTAATTGGGCCATCAGCCGGTTAATTTTACAAATAGACCAATTCAGGGGTCCATGTACCGATACATTCACACCGTTTAAGTTAAAATCGGACTTCCGATTAAAATTGGTTATTTTTTACAACCCTAGTAATTATTAACTAAGTTAATGTTAAAAAGCTTGTAAGCTAAAGGCATGCTATTGATTATACTGATATTTTAATAATTTAATAATTTTGGGTGTATGGGCTACTTTACAATATATTCAAACATGATGAATCAGTAATGTGACATTGTTAAAGATGGACCTTAAAGATGCAACCTTAAAGATGCAACCTTAACATGGACAAATAGCGTTAACAATCACTGATGGTTCATTAATGCATTAACTACATTTTGAACTTGTGTGATTGAGTTCCTGATTTATTTGAGATTGCAAATGAACGTATTCTTATACTTACAGTTATTCTGCAGTATAGTCCAACTGTGTGGCTAATTTCTGTGGCTTTTAATGGCTGTACTGTGTTATTTTGCAGTGCTGATGTATTCGGACACTGCTATTTTATTAAAAAATAAGCATTGCTTTTTCACTTGTAGGAGTGTCTTGGGGTGCAGAATGTGGCCAAACCAGCGTCATCGGTCTGTGCTGGAGTGCATTTTTTGTTCCACTCTCGTGTCCTTTATGAAATCAGCACGTTCGGCCTTCAAGACCAAGCGAGAGAGGTGAATAATTCAGCCTGCTGTTTCCCGACACAAAGACGGATGTTTTGATATACTGATGTGTTGCTTTTTAATGAATAATAAAGCCGTGTTGTCTCTCTTGACGTAGGCTAAGGTCATGCTAAACGTAAAGTTTGACATTGGAAAGTGCCATTTTGTCGCTGTGCTTTGTGTAGTTCCTGAGCTTTGTTTGGATGAGACAGCTTGTAAGTGCAATATCATAGAGCCATCAACTTTGTTTATGTGTGATCTAAAGGTGAATTCTGCTGCCAAGGATGTTCTTCTCTATCTGCTAAAGGGACGATTGATGATGACAGCTTCAAGTTGGGCTAGATTTAATGAGGCACTTTACCCGGTCATCCCCGTGCTGCAGGTACACAAACACACACACACACACACTTAGGCACACTTATTCTGCTTTAGTATAGCAGCCTGTGAGGGAAGAGAGATTATAGCTTAGTTTTAATGTGTTATAAATGTGCTTGAGGCTAAATTTTAATTTCCATGTTGTGCTGCATTCTATTTTAAACAAGGTTCTTTTGTGCTCTTCAACTACAAAAGCTATGTTTCATTCCTTTTTTGGCATGCCTCATCTGTTTGAGGGGGAAAAAGGAGCTGGTTTGAAGCCACTGAATATTCATAGTCCTGCCAAGGTCGCCAACACGTTTGATTCATTTCTGTTGAGGACACTCAGTAATTGGATCGTCCTGTCAATAAAGCACAAGTGGAGTGCTCTCTAATCTCTGCATTGCATATTTATTCATTGTTGCACTCAGCTGGGTTCCCCTTTTGGGCGTCTATTGTCTGGGCTGGGTTGTGTTGATGCCTCATGTGCGTTTACCTATGTTTATGTTTGTTTGTGTGCATTAGAGTTATGCAGGCTCAACGGATGCTCTGGGAAACTGTATTTTGCTGATAAGCGGAGTGTCAGGTGATCAGGGAGATGCTGTGTTTTCTCCGACGGCTCGACTACTTGCTGCTCTCCGGCTGCTCTTCAACAAGCAACACACGTGAGTTCCTACAGTGGATCAAATTAGTATTCTGCACAGCAGCTCAGAAAGAAGTTAACATACTCGTCAGTTGTGACCAGGCCTCTGTTGATTTGCACAGGGATTTTTCCCTTTTGGACTTGTTTGTTTTGTAAAATTAACACAAATGTACCACCTTGTGTTAGCTCAGTCATTCCTGATCTCTCCCAGTAGTGTGACCTTTGTGTGACATACAGTGTAAAAAAATATATATTCGGTAGAATTAAATGTTACTCTAATTGTTTTTATACAGAAACTGGAGGTGTGTTTTACAGTTTTCTTACCAGAGTTCTGTAAAGCTTGCCCAACCTAGCAACAGTATCTATGAAAGAACACGCACACAAAAATATATAATTATTATATACAGTATAGAGTAACTTCAGGCTCCTGCTGATAGCAAGAGGATCTATTACAAATTATTTAGTTACTGCTACAAACTATACAGTATCTGCTTTGAATTATTCATCATGTACTTAATGTGTAGTTCTGAGAGTTAAAATTAAAAAAGTAAAAAATACCTTGTATTGCAAATATCAAAATAATTACTGTTTCATAGTTTCTCTTTATTTTTTCAGGGTTAGAAGCACTGCAGTTGACCATATTTTGGCACACCTGACAAGTGTAGAGTCCCCCAGTGGATCCAGAATTGTTCTGGATAAAACTACTATATCATCACTCCCATCTCTCTACATTACAAGCAAATGTGTGGACATCAGATTAGATGACTCCAACAGGTCTTATCTTAAGGTAATCAGGGTTTATGTGAATGTTTTCATGTGAGCATTATTGAGTGAAAAAACCCATTCAGTGTACAGTGACACTTTCCTGGACACTCAATAGATTAGTTTTATATCAAATCCATAGTAGTTAGCCTTTCTGTGGAATTGAGTATAGCATTACCATGGAAACAGTTGGTGTACTTTCCTTCAAAACTGATTTTAAAATAATGTGTTTAATCTTAAATTTTATTTTATTTCCTTTTAATTCTGCAGTCTGATGTCTATTTTGTCTCCACTCTCTTTGGCCAGGTGGAATCTGTGAGTAAGCTATACAGTATCTTTACCTCTGAAACGGTGGACTCAGTTCTCCGGAGATCTGCAGCAGAACAGCTGGTGGTTGTTTTGCAGGGTGAGCCAGGCACCATCTTTATCATCAGAAAAGACATAGTGAATACTGGATGATGGGGGTATAGTGGGAAGTAAAGATGTTGTATTTATCATGTAAGGTGGCCAATCCAGAGAAAATATAAACAAAGAACATCAATATCTACTATTACTACTACTACTACTACAACTACTATTACCACTAATGCCAGTACCACTACTACCACTACCACTACTATTACTACTACTACTACCACCACCGGTACTACTACTACCACCACCACCAGTACCACTACTACCACCACTACCACTACTACTACTACTACTACCACCACTACTACCACTACTTCTACTGCTACTACAACTACTACTACCACCATCACTACTACCATTACTACTACTACTTCTACTGCTGCTACTACTACTACTACCACCACCACCACCACCACCACCACCACTACTGCTACCACTACCACCACTACTACCACTACTACTACCACTACTTCTACTGCTACTACCACTACTTCTACTGCTACCACCACCACTACTACTACTACCACTACAACTACTACTACTACTATCACTACCACTACTTTTACTGCTGCTACTACTACTACCACTACTACCACCACCACTACTACTAATACTACCACTACTACTACCACTACTTCTGCTGCTGCTGCTACTACTACCACTACTACCACCACCACTACTACTACCACTACTTCTACTGCTGCTACTACTACTACCACTACTACTACTACCACTACCACTACTTCTACTGCTGCTGCTACTACTACCACTACTACCACCATCACTACTACTACTACTACCACTACTACTACCACCACCACCACTACCACTACTACTACCACTACTACTGCTACCACTACTACTACTACCACCACTACTACCACTACCACTACTTCTACTGCTGCTACTACCACCACCACTACTACTACCACCACTACTACTACTACTACTACCACTACTAATGCTACCACTAATTCTACTGCTACTACTACTACTACTACTACTAATAATAATAATAATAATAATAATAATAATAATAATAATACATAATGTTCTATTTCTCTTATAATGTGTACAAGCTGTAGTGAAAATACAGAAAAACATTTGAACAGGTCTAATTATGCTCTCTTTGTAATGAGTTATTAACCATGTGTTATTAATAACATAATAACAAAAAAAAAGGTATATTTCCCACATTATATTGTTCACCTCCTCTGCTGCTAGGAATGGTAGGAGTAATAACGACTTCTTTTATGCTTTTTGTTCATCTTAAATCTTCATTTTTCCCCCATTTATAGATACTGCAATGCATGCTGTTCTAAAGACGCAGGGATTGCCAGCCAAACTCATTTCTTTCATCACGGAGAGTATGAACAGCCTCGCAGCGGTAAAGTTGAATCTTCCTTGCTGTTTTAGCCTCTTCGTACATGTGGAATCACGTCTGCTTGAAGCAGTTAGATAAACACAAAAGCTGTTAGCATGTGAACGTCACGCAGCTTGAGCTAATGGTGTCAGTCTAGAATGAGCAAGTGTTAATACGGTTCTGTGGTATGATAAGTGCTTCCCCAGGCTGAAAACCCAGAGCATTTTGCAGTATTTTGGCCTTCTAATGAGACTGATTATGGAGAATTATGCACATTATGTGTGGAAATTACCTGTAGAGAAGAACCTGATAAGTTTCCTCCTTTTGCTATGCCTAGTTAGCGACTATTATTGTATTGTTGTGGGTGTTAATCACTGCTCTGCAAATTCAGTTTTTTTCCAGTTTTTAATGGCAGTAGCGCCTTTATAGTTAAGTCAACTGAATGTAGACAATCTTTCAACGTGATTTTAACATTATGCATAATTTTGAATACATAACTATGATTGGTAGTTTAAGAGAGCCAGGGTTATAAAATGACATGGCTTTCTCCAGTCCTTCTTTGTGTGTAGTTATATTTTATTTGTTTTGTAATAAATGTATAGAACCTGGACATCCTATTGGAGCCAAGTGTTTGCATGCTGAGGAAGCTGGTTTACGCTGACCCCTCTTTGAGACACAGTCTGGCCCAACAACCTGAATTCCTCATTACTTTACTCAGAGGTATCAAAACCAACACAATTCAGACATACACTATACCAGCCTTGTTCAAACTATATACCAGTACCAACACAATTCAGACATACACTATACCAGCATTGTTCAAACACTATACCAATACCAACACAATTCAGGCATACACTATGCCAACACCATTCAAGCAATATACTAATATCAACACAATGCAGACAAACACTATACCAACACCATTCAACCAATATACTAGTGCTGGGCGATAAAACGATATCGATTAGTTTCACGATTATTTTTCCCTCGATGACGATAAGCCGGGACAATAGAACTCGATAAGCATTAACGTTCATTTCCATTTCATGTCTAAGCAGCTTGACAGCCTGCTGCTCTAGTGCTCCTGTCGGCAGCGGCTCCACTCTTCTCCCCGGATTTGTGCATCGGCAGGAACTTCACTCGTCCAATAGCTGCACTGTGGAGGCGGGTCTACAAACGGAGCTGTGTGCAGTAGGAGAGTCAGGAGGCAGGAAAGCAGCTGAGAGTTTCAGTGTGTGCTTGTATTCTTGAGAACTGAGTTTAGAGAGAGTCTTCCAAGTTGTGTCTGATACTGCTGCCCGTTAGATTCTCCTCACCAATGCCGCCAACGGATTCACCCTAATCACGCAACACAAGAAAAACAAGCCTAAAGAGCTGTGATGTGAGCAGAGAAACAAGCAAACAACGTCACTGTCTAGAGCTGAGATACAAAAACTTCATCTTTACACAGCAGCATAAGTTATACTGCGTGCTTCTCACTGCTGCGCATATGCATCTGTCTACTCTCACTTTTCTGCTTTGACGTTTATTAACGAAAATTTAATATCATGATAATTATCAAGATCGATCAATATAGAAAACATATTGTGATAAATTTTTTGGCCATATTGCCCAGCTCTACAATATACTAATATCAACACAATGCAGACAAACACTATACCGACACTATTGAAACACTATTCCGATACAAACACAATTCAGATAAACACTATACCAACACCATTCAGACACATTGTTACCACATTATTTCCAACATGTGGACTTCTCAACCAAGGGAGAGTGCACAGCAACATCAAGAAGGCAGTTCAACCTTGGCAGTTCAGATCACCTCTCTGTCATGCTAATGCAAACATACAAACCACTACTAACCAGAAGCAAGCCAGCTGTGAAACGCAGCAGGACCTTGT
Source organism: Crenuchus spilurus (assembly GCA_036984385.1). Taxonomy (NCBI): domain Eukaryota; kingdom Metazoa; phylum Chordata; class Actinopteri; order Characiformes; family Crenuchidae; genus Crenuchus; species Crenuchus spilurus. Next base: position 13,943 of record BRDA01046264.1, read on the forward strand.
CAGAAAGAACAGTGTCAGCACTCCAGGACTGTTTTGAGCTCACAGATATGTTCAGAGAGGCTGCCACTGTGGAACAGTACATCAGTCTGAGGAAATTTACGGAATCTGTGATGGGATTCATAAGTAAGTGTGTGGATGATGTGACTGTCATCATGGAAATCGACACACATGCCAACCAGAAACCCTGATTCAACAGAGAGGGGCACTCACTTGTGAGAGTACATAATGCTGCCTTCAAGTCTGGGGACAAAGATGCTCTTAGACCATCTAGAGTTATTCTGCACTGAGGCATGAGAGCAGCAAAGCGAACTTATCGTCAGAATATCCAGAGTCATTTTACTGACTCGAAAGACCCAAGGGGCTTCTGGCAAGGCATTCAGACCATTACAAATTAAACCCCCCCACCCAGAGATGACAACAAAGACTTCCTCAACACTCTCAACACATACTTCAGCCGGTTTGAGGAAGCAAACACCAACAAAATAACAAAAGCACCTGTTAACTTGGACGATGAAGTACTCCGTCTAGACCCAGCCGATGTCCGGAGGATCCCACACAGGTTCAACGAAAAGTTGCTGGTCCTGACAACATATCAGGGTTCATGCTGAGAGGATATGTTGACCAATGTCCTCACGTCCATTTACAACACCTCCCTGAGCCAATCCACCATTCCCCAGTTCTTCTAGTCCACCACTATCATACCACTGCCTAAGAAGTCAGCAGCATCAACACTGAATGACTACCTCCAAATTTCACTCGCACCCATCATGATGAAGTGTGGCTGGGCTGGTAAAAGACCACATCACATCAAAACTCCCTGCAACCTTTGATCCCTCTACAGTTTGGATACTGTCCAAACTGTTCTACTGATGATGCCATAGCAACAGCACTTCACCTGAGCCTGACTCATCTGGAGAATAAGAACATTTATGTTATGTTGATCTTCCTCAACATCAGCTCTGCTTTCATCACAGTCATCCCTGAAAACCTAACAAAGAAACTCGACTCACAAGGCATCATCACTGCACTGTTCAACTGGCTACTGGATTTCCTCATGGCAAGACCCCAGACTGTAAAAGTTAGACAAAACTCCTCTAACATCACCATCATTAACACCAGTGTTCCCCAGGGCTGTGTTATGAGCCCTCTGTTTTTCACCCAAATGACCAATGACTGTTGTGCCAAGTACAGCTCTACCACATTTTCAATTTTGCAGATGACACAACAGTGGTAGGCCTCATCTCCAATGACGACCAATTAGCCTACAAAGAAAGAAGTCAACAAACTTGCTGTCTGATGTCACTAAGTCAACAAGACAAAGGAGATCAAAGGATCAAAGGAGTTGACTTCAGGAGGAGAGCCACTGCACAAAGGTTTATGGTGTTCATCTCGCAGAAGGCTTGACCTAGTCAACAAACTATCTCATTAATAAAAAGGGCACAGCAGTGCCTTCACTTGCTGCAAAGGATGAAGAGAGCAAACCTCCCCCTTTCTATTCTCACAACCTTCTACAGAGGCGCCATAGAGTCTATCCTCACCAGTAGCCTCCCAGTCTGGTATGGCAGCTTAACTGCATCAGAGAAGAAGGCCCTCAAGAGGGTGGTTAGAAAGTTGGAGAGAATCATAAACTTCTGTCCATACAGGACCTGCACTCTTCCTGCTGCCTCAGCAGTGCCAGCAGGACAGTCAAGGACTTTGCTCATGGACTCTTCAGGCTTCAGCCCTCTGGCAAATGCTACAACAGCATTCACTACAAGACCAACAGGCTCAACAGGAGCTTATGCCCACAAACTATCAGACTTCTGAACTCCCGTTAACACACACACACACAGACACACACATACGGAGGCCCCGAGTGGCTCAGCGGGCAAAGACGCTACCACTATGACCCGAGGATTGCGAGTTTGAATCCTGTTTGCCATCAACAGCCAGGGCCCAAGAGAGCAAAAATTGGCAGTGCGCTCTCACTCTCCCTATCACTTTCACATTGCAATGTCCGCTGGCTCAGGCGTCTACTGATTGGTGTAATTGGAGCTGATGAACCTGTGTGCCTTCCTCCGAGCGCATTAGACTCTCCAGTGACGGTGTATCAGCGGTGGTTCGAAAAGAGGCGGTGGCTGCATCACACGCAACGGAGGAGGCTTGTGCTTGCCTGCACCCTCCTAGAGTCAGGGACATTGCAAAGTGATGGGGAGAGGCGTAACGGAGGGGATGGGCTAATTGGCTACCACTACATTGGGAAGGGGATAAAAATTGGCAAAAAAACCTAGAAATAAAAAAACAAAACATACACCCACCTTCAAATGCAGCTATTGTTGTGCAATAATTACTGTTATGCACTTTATCACTTTTCAGCAGTGTATTCAGCAATATGTGCAATATTCCGTTTTTATATCCATATTCTTTGGATATAATTTTTATACTTCATTCCAATCACATTATATTTTTGTCTATTTTCATATCTACTATGTAGAGTCTAAATGCAGTGTTTCCAGTATATTTTGCACATTGGAGTCTGGAGAATCGCAATTTTGTTCAGATGTACACCCCTTGTTGTATAAATTCACTTTGTCATAGACTTTGACACTATACTAGTACCACTACCACTCAAACACTACACCATTACCGACATAATTTAGACAAACACTATACCAATACCAGCATCATTCAAATGCTATAACAACTATCATTCATGCACTGTACTGATACCAACTCTACCCATACACTGTATTAAGACCTTTCAAACACAGTACCAGTGCCATTTAGACACTGTTCCAGTACCATTAAGACAAACACTGTACCAACACCATTGATCTTTTAACCAATACCAGCACAATACAGCACAGTCAGGCACATTTTAGACCAACACCATTCAGATATACCAACACTATTCAAATAAAACATTTTGCCAGTAGAGAAGCTAATATAGACTACATGGTTGGCTGAACATCTTTGCAGTTTTTCATTCAGACATTTGGATAACTTTGCATTTCTTTTGTTTATCAGTTTTTTTCCTCACTTTGGGATCCATTAGTCATTCCCCAGAGTACCTAATGATTTTCGTATTTCTGATGCAATTTCTGTTTAATGTTGAGTCTGCCTACTGTTTGAGTATGCATTTGTTTTTGGTGTTTATATCCACACAGTCAACACTTCAAGGAAGCTGATGTGTTATCTGTGGCTTATTTTCATTGTCTTCCAGCTTCATTGGTGATGAAGGCAAATCAGGGAGATGTGACTGAAGCTGCAATACTCATGTGTTTTCTGCTGTTTGATGAAGTCGCCAAAGTGAATGTTTGGTAAATTCAACTACTTTCACTTGCTTTCTGTCTAAAAACAGTAAGTGTGCCCATCTGTTGTGTAGCACACACTGAGTTACAGAAGTAATTGGGCAGTGATATTTTTTTTTGAGCTTTTGTTTGTTAAACATTTTGATGATTTGAAACTGCACAGCAACTACTGGCATTGACTGTCAGCTCTCTTTTAAAGTGTCTTTGGCTTGAATATGTGGTGGGAAGAAAAATGGGTATAGAACCATGGCATTATGTGGAGAGTCTTTAAAGGGCTCAAATCAGCCATTTTTCTTATATTTTATTTTATATTTGTATTTTATTATTTATCTGCCACTTATGACATTTGTATTATATATAGCAAAACGTTCATTCTTACATGACCATTTTCTAACCTGTTTATCCTGCACCACCAGCTGTTTTTGTTAGTGTGCCTTTATTACTGAAATATGTAAATGAGCTCTGTTCTGACAACCATGACCAAAACATTTCAGTGTGAAGAGAGTAGAGCAAAACTCTGTTAGCCCAAATAGACAATATGATCCATATTTCCATATTTACCTTACTGTTTGTCTTTATGCTTGACAAGTTGTGAAAACTGGCAACTTTTTAACAGGGCTCAATTCCTTAGAAAAGGTCGGAATGGTTAAAGTAGATGGCATGTTTGAGTGATGTTTTTTCTTGTTTAGAATCTTTGAGAAGAGAGTGTAGTTGTGTGAAAAGTCTTTGTTATTTCTCTTATCAGGACTGGGAAAACTGACACAGAGGCAGCTTTCTCTCCATTCTCTTTGCCTGTCTCTGTAATCCGATGGTAAATCACTTCATACTGCTGTTGTCATGAATTACATTAACACATACATGTAGTGTAGTAACATTATCTCACACCTATCATATAATGGTATGGCCAGGTATGGATAAGGATGACTGTTTTAATTTTACTGTTAGGCATTGTTGATACAACTCGGTGTAATAACTGTGCACATGTAATAAAGGCTCATAATGATATAAATTGCTGATAATGTTCCAAAATATTTTTTCTAGTAACGTAATATATGTATATTTTTTTGCTGAAAATGTAGTAAGCTTTGTGATTTTACGTTATAAACTGAGTTACAATAGTATTAAGAATGATGTAATAACATCTACATGTAATTATACGCTAAACTGACAAATTTAAAATCAATTTAAACATGTGGTGTGGTTAGTTTAGTTTAGTTTTTTTACTATTTGCAAACTAATAACATGGCAAACAGTAGCCTTATGTGAATTCTTTTAATTACACGTACAATATAAAACTGTGGAGATAAACTTTTCTTTTTCAGAACACTTGAGACATTTCTCTAGCTGTGCTTAAAGTTTACTCAGTACAAAATAATGTTTTTCAACATAATCAGCAGGACATCAAGTCACAGTATTTCTAATTCACTTAATTAATGAACATATCAATACAAATAAATAAAACAAATAATAAACAAAAAGATTTTTTTTTTCTCCAGAAAATGTCTTTTACTTTACACCATCTTTACATCTTGAAATGAAAAATCCAGTTTTCATTGCAGAATGAAAGAAGCTGTAAGGCTAAGAAGGAGGCAAAAGGGTGTGGCATATATGGAAGGTCCTCATGGCATTCTGGCGTTCAAAAAGTGCAATTACATTCAGTTACAGTGAACAGAATTTATGGGGTATTGTCCATCTCTACAATGCAAATTTTAGTTTAGAATCTATCCTCATTAGCGAAGTAAAATGACATAAAATTATATTTTAACTTAATTACACAATCTGCTGTATCGGCAGTGATTTAACATTTTATTAACCTCCTCTATGACACTTTTGTGCAGGTATAATCTACCATTTCAGTCTCCGTTTCACCATGTGGTCAGTCCATACTGCACTGTACTACCTCCTTATTCTGACCTGCTAGACATGAGCGCAGTCAGAGAAGCACTGCAGTTCAGCTGGAACCGGGCCTGGCATTGTGGGATCGAGGCACTACTGAAACACCTGAGAACCAGCACAGGTCCCTCACCTGAGTAAGAAATGGAACACTGGAACAGACGTGGAAAAACATATCTGAGTACTTCACTTAAGTAGAATTTTGGAAGATTTGTACTTACTCAAGTATTATTAAAATCGAATAAAATTCTAATTAGATTTGAAAATAATCTAATAAGAAGATCATATCTTATGTTCAGGTTTTTAAAATCTTTCACACTTTTCAGTACTTTCAGTCAGGCTTTATTTTGGATTGTGCATTATATATAAAGCAACATAATCCCATGATGTATTTCGAGCCATATGAATTTTTTATGCCAAAACCATCATTTAAACAGCTAAGAAAATGGGTCTTCTTTTTTCCCCCACTTCACCCTACTAAAATTCAGTGGCAATGCAGGACACATCTATTTTTGAACAATGCAGAGTTGTTTTGTTGCAGAGTCTATAAATGAGCAGGGGGCTCCTTTGGGTTCAAATCTGAGACTCGTGCCTTTATGCAGATATATGCTTTGTAAGCCTGAATTTTAGGTCTTCCAAGGAAGTCATCAAAACAACTCACATCAGGACTGTTCATGACTGTTTAAAAAAACAAAAAAACAAAAACAAAACGACAAGCACATGCACAGCAAAATGAGGTCAATTGCTCATTCTCTCTCTCTCTCTCTCTCTCTCTCTCTCTCTC